>JAGVVM010001800.1:0-27759 GCA_019149425.1 Psidium friedrichsthalianum
TCGTTCTTTTGTTTGCATTTTTTTTTTAATATTTTTCAGAAATAAAAATACTGTACATTAATAAAAAAAAAATTAGCATTGAGGCCACAAAATAATGAAAAAAAAATATTCAATATTTTTTTAAAACTTTCCTCTTCATTTTGGCCGAAGAAATTTTGAAATATATAATCTGGAAATGAGTTTACTTTGTTAACGCCTTTCGGATTAATTGAAAAAAATTATAAAAATTTCTTGTTAGCTCTATAATTTTTAATTTTACATTTTTGGATTCTTCATCCTCATCTAGTTTTGAAAATTAAACAATCCAGTCCAAAAGCCCATAGAATTGTCAATTTCCAAAAAGACCAGAATGTATTTTCGTGATTTTCAATTTAGTCCTTAAAACACATAATATGCAAATTAAAAAAATTTTGAGGGGGCGAATGGAAATCATGGCACTCACGCTCCCTAGTTTTTGGCCTTCTGATCCATTGGTGGTGTCAATTTTTTTGCAAAAAAAAGTCATCGTTGATTTTTGGATATGCAAAATGGGTACTGGGTCCGGTTAGATTTAAAATTGGTTTTGATACCAATGTCCATGGGTTTTTACCTTGAAAATTTGTTTTTCTAATAGGTTTGATGCCAATAATTCATTTTTGGGCTTCAATTTACTTGATTTTTCATTTTTTTTTGAGGGGGGGGGGGGGGGGGGGGGGGTGTGTTTCGAAAATTGAATCGGCCGGGTCAATCAGGTCAGGTCCAAGTCAGATCGACCAACGACCCAATCAGCCTATCTTCTTCCCCTAGAGGCATGATGCGTGCGAGAAATGGTGCAAGATCTCCACAGGGGTTTTTGTTTCTGGAGATGACGAGGATGAGATTCATCTTCAGTTAGTGGGGGTGAACTACGCAAGGGATTTGAGAGAAAGAGAGAGCAGAACAGAGAACAAAGAGAGAGGGGGGGGGGGAGAGCTGAGAGGACGGCAATTGTTGAAGCTCGCCGAGAAGCTCTCAAAGCCTTCGCCAGGACCGTTTTCCCGAAGATTCAGGCTCCAATATGACGGCTGCGAGCATCCTGAAGCTTAGAGAGTCACTTGGGACTAAACGGTAAGCGATTTTCTTCCCAATTACAAACAAAACGCCATTGATACACAGTGGAAGGTCCGCCAATGGCGGATTCTTCATTTCTCTAACCTTTTCTCTATGATTTTTGATTTAAAATACTCTATTGTTGTACTGATTCCAGTTTCAACTCTTGTTTTCCATATTCAGTAGCGTCTTGAACCCCGAATCGACGCTTGAAACTCCTTTAGCCTACCGTAGGCTCGCGAGTTCTTTCACATAGAAATGCATGTGACGTTCTAAAAAAGGTAGTCATGGCGGATACATCAATCCGCTAGTCTCGGCGTGTCAGTAGGCAAGGGTCACGTTAGGTGAAGCAATTTGCATGGACAATTGCGTTCCGATCCGTGATTTAGTGTGGCATGAGGACTATCTATGACATCATAAATCGAATTAGCCGTCGGAGTATTCCTCGGCTGAGGTCTGTGATAGGTCGTTTTCAGTATTTCATAGTTTCAAATCCATTGTTTTGTAATCAGAATGGTTGTAGTTACATTTGGAGCAAGATCAGTAGGCCTTTTGCGTAGTGTATGTGTCTTTGGAGTACCGCCAGTGAACTCCCGTGACTCGCCGACGACTGAGGCTTCTCCGATCGTCTGCTTTGCTAGGGGTTTGACCTGTCAAAGCTGACGTGGCTAGGCCACAATCAGATGCCACGTTAGCTCGGGTGTTTACAACCGATTGGCCTAAATAACAGACTTAATCCGATAGGTGAGGGGTAGCCCACGTGGTCAACATCCCTAGATTTCTAAAATAAAAATCTCCAAATTCCAAAGTGATCAACTATTTCGAATGAAAGAAATACTAAATGGACAGTCGGCGATCGAGTCTGGAGTTTTGATCTGACCGTGGTATTAGTATGAGTAATGGACACCTAGATTAGTTTCAACCCGAGGCTTGAACCGTTAGATCTTTAGTTTCATTTGGACGGCTTAGATTTAGTCTTAGGATTGATCTCTACCGTAGATTTGGTATGAGGAGATGAGCTGCTAGATTGTGACACGTGCTATGTTTCTAGACCATAGGATTAGAAATGAGGCGGGAAAACAAAGAAATAGAATAAACAATAAAAAATCGACAAATTCGAAATTCAAAATAAACACCTCAAACTACGTCGTTTTGAGTCGGGTCTAGGTAATGGGCCTTGGGCCGGGTCCCGTATATTGGACCGGTCAATCCCACCCGGTCCCTATAAATAATAAATAAATAAATAAATTCAGAATTTAATAAAAATATTTCTTAGAAAATAAGAAAAATCAAATAAAACCAAAACTGTGTTGTTTTAGTTAGGGTTTTAGATCGTTCGGTTATTTGGGCCGGGTCCAACCCGACCCGATTCGAGACATTAAAAAAAAATAAATAAAATAGAAAAAATCTAGAAAACCTTAGAAATATAATTAAAAAATAGGAAAATGTCCATAAAAAATTTTCTAGAAGTCTAGGAAAATCAGGAAAATTCAAAGTCATGGGGAAAATAAAAAAAGAAGAAGTATAAATAGAAATAAAAAAAATACAAGAAAAATAGGAATAGGATATTAAACAAAAAAATCATAAAAAGTCACAAAAATTTTAAAAATCATAAAAAATTTTCAGAAAATGTAGAAAATGGTCAGAAAAATAGAGAAAATTCCAGAAAATAAAAAAATCCGAAAATGTTTCCAAAAATAGAAAAATTCTTAGAAAGTCTTAAAAATTCTAGAAAATTCTAAAAAAAAAACCTTAAAAAAATTCAGAAAATCCTCAAAAATGTGAAAATTAGGGAAAAAACCACATTCAACTAGTTTGACCTATATTCATATTTTTGACTTCCCGAGCCTAAAAAAATGACCATTTTGCCCTCTGGGTCATTTAACCCAAACCATCCCAAACCACTCCTAAACCTAATTAGTGTATTTTTTAGACTCCAAACTCCTCTTGACTTGTTTTGACTTGATGTTATTGATTTCTTCATAATTGGATTCCTTGAATACGCAATTAAGTTTCATGATTGTGATTGATATGATAGACAATTCATTTTGCGGAACCCATTTGATTTTTTTAGGACTTACCTTACCCAAAAATACCTGCATGAACTCTCTAAATTAGGAAATCACTTAACTTAGGTATCGAAAGGGCGTCAATGCAATATTAACGTAACTAAGTCCCCGAACCCAAATCTCTGATTTTCGCTAAATCGAATGATCTCCCCAATCGCTCGATGGAGTTTCCAATCATACCCTCCAAAAAATGATTGGTAGCGACTCCAATGGCATGCACACTAATCACATGTCACTCGACTACACTAAGGTCGATCTCGATTAAAGATTCCCTAACGCGATTTGGTACGTTGCCTAGGAGGGCCCGAGCTAAGCCCAAATCTTAATATGGGCCTAACAATCTATTAACTCCCTCGAGCCCAGAAATCTCAAGAGGGTCGCAACAGGGTGCATTACAATAACTTGGAGATTCAAGTTGAGACATGTTGCTGCAGAAGAATATCTGAATTAAGTGGGAATAAACCTAACATTGGAGCTCACATGTGAATGGAAGATTGTTAAAATACACATGTGAGTTAAGTTAGAGAAGTCCCACATTAGAGAATTGATGTGATATGGAGTGGAGTAGTTAATGTATTTTATATTGGCCCATAACTCATTGGCTTAAACTTTTGAGTAAAGGTGGATCGGATTGGATATGTTGACGGGCTAGAATTTGAATTCCCTCTTAACGATCTCCACAGGTGAATGTATCGAACTTCTGTTGTGCGCTCTCAACAAATGGTAGAGAGCCAAGCTTGGTTGAAGTTGAAGTGAATCGATGGCGATAGAAGAAGGTAAAGTGAAAATCAACAGATTTGATGGAAAGGATTTTGATTTCTAGAACATGCAAATTCACTTACTCTTGTCGAGGAAGAAGCTAGATACGACGAAGTAAGTTAACTGAGAATTGCTAGATAGAAGAGCTATGGTTGTTATTCAGCTAAAGTTGGCTTGTAACGTTGCGTTTAATATCATGTAAGACATAACCAATTCGAGTGTGATGAAAGTCTTATCGGATAGGTACGAGAAGCCCTTTACGATCAACAATGTCTATTTGATGCGACGTTTGTTTAACTTAAGGAGGCATGAAGGGGTGTCAGTTGCTAATCATATCAATGAATTCAATGTGATCGTTTGTTTAAGCCATGATCGACCGGAGCAAACGATAGTGGCGATGGCAGCGAGTAAGTGACAGCGGCACTCAACAAGAGAGGACCATTGAAGTGAGAAAACGACGGCGGTGACTCCATGACATGGAGTGAGTGAAGGTAACGACTCCATGACTGACTGGAGACCAACGACGGCGAGTGAGCGACGGCGCTGACTCCACGAGTGACCAACGGTGGCAAATCCACGAGCGATTGATTTATGGAGGGACCGGAGACTAACGACGGCAACCGACGGTGGCGAATCCACAGCGTGCACTTGTGTACAGAATCCATCGTGGCAACTGCTTGTAAAAATTTACCACATAAGATAATAAAATAAATTAAAAAAAATCACGTAATTCGTTTGGCAGGATTTTGGCCGGATTGGCATTGAAGTGCATGATTTTCTCCGAACTTGGCACTAAATTGAACATTTTGAAAGTTTTGGCACTAAAGTGTACGCCATACACAAGTTTTGGCACTTACAACGTACTTTACTCTAGTATGTAAGTTATTTAGAAGCAGCAATAGTGAATGGCTGAGTAGGAAACATAGAGAATAGAAATAGAGAAAAGAAAAAATTGGTTTTTCATTATGAGTATTTTCAATCTCTTTGTACCATGATCTTGAGAGAAGATTACCACTAATTATTCCTACTTTCTTCAAAGAAGATTACCATTGATTATTCCTACTTTCTTCAAAGTATAATAGATTCGTAAAGTGCCTCTGCGCGAATGCGTAGAACAAATTTAGGTGAACTTTGATAACAAACCGGTGTATTTTTTCAATTATGTTTTTTTATTATATTTTGCAAGTGTGGATTATTTGCTCCTGTCATTTTTCTAGAATCGGTGCGGGATTCCTAATGTCAATCACCTGCGCATATGAATAAACGCGTTTTACTTAGGTGTTGCTAAATTGGAATGTTTACTCAAGAGGGCACAAATTGCAAGCTTTTCATGAAGGGTTACCATCACGCTAATTAAAGTGTTATGCTCAACAATTGCTAGAGTTGTGACTTGTGACCATCAATGTGATAACTCTTCAATCATCGAACAGTTCATTAGAAGAATAATAATACCGAAAACGCCTGAAATTTTTTTTTTATTATTGAATTTATAATCGAGTACCTAATACTCAAGCACCTCGACTTTTCAATTGTGGGTCCATGTGAGGCCTCCCTTAAAGTCGCAAGCAGAAAATGTCGACATGGAAACTAATCCAATCGAAATAATGCCGATTAAGCCAGTCACTCCTGTAAAATCACATGACATGGCAATTTATTTAATGGATGTCTCGCATCGAGTCAAATTTGAAAACTTGAGGTATTTGATTGGAAAAAAAAAAAAAAACTTTAGGAACTCGACTGTAAGAGTGCAAATTTTAGATACGTTCGGTCTCGTTGCCTCTTTGTTAAACAGCACATCTGTTGCATCAACGATCGAGAATCCTTGGAGCATTTGGACGAAACCGTCCTCATCGACCGAATTTATATGTGTTTGACGCGATCTCCCTCGATCGAGACCTTGCCAAACTAATGGAATTCAAAAGGAAGACAAGTATGACGTACATATTCTCGATCGAAGGTCAAGTGGAACCCCACGCATAATCCAAGGTTCGATCAGCAGTTACGTTATGTTGTACAACTATCACGTCGTTGCATTAACCCTGACCCTTGACAGTCGATACCATCATCGAGGAAGTTTCCTTAACGTCGCACCTCTGACATCATCGCTAGACAAAATTCAGGTCGTGGACGCGGGAAGTTTCCTCGACTTCGCCGAAAGCTAGGATTGTAGTTTTCCTCTGTCGAGCTGATAGACATTGACCCACCGTTAACCACAGGTCCAGGGACATGGTTGAACAGAACGGGAGTGGCCAGTTTAGAACCACAGAGAAGAGAAAGAAACGTGTCGGGACTCCAACGATCCGCGACGGAAACGGCGGTGTAAGCGGAGCGAGAGAGATTTAGGATCGGCTGTACATCGTTCGGTCGTGTTAGACTATAAATGCCCGAGTGAGAAAAGCTCAGGGGGGAGTGGAGTGAAGTTTCTTTCAATGAATTGGGTGATGAAGCAGCATCTCTTTCTGTTGAGAGCTTTATCAGAGCTCAGATTCTCCAACCGCCTCCAAGAATTTATTATTTTGAAGTGGAAAAATACTTACTGGGTAGAAGAAATATTTGAAGGTTTTGAACCCTCCTTTGTGGTGTCCTCTGAACATTTTTCAACGCGCTTCCGCCGTCATGACTGCCAGCTGATAAACAAAACCGCCCGACATCCTTATGAGCAACCGTCTCGCGAATAAAATGACAATCGACTATGACATGATCCGCCCTAACAAGGAAAGCCGGATTGGCGATAAGATTGGTGGCTTTAACATTGTCACTATCACAAAATTGGCAGTTCAAAAAATAACGCCTGAAGTTCTTACAATAAGCTTCGCATCCAATTAAGTTCCGCATATGATCGTGCCAATCCACGAAACTCAACAACGCATTACGTGTTTCACAACGGTGATTTAAAAGAGGCGTCGAGCTATCGGAATTCTTCGAAAGATGCAGAACCCGGTGAAGTCCAGTAGCATCAGGGAAATGAACAGCATTGGCTCGCGGATTGCGACCGTGGACATACTTGAATGGAGCGGAACGGAGATAGTCTTTCCGAAAGGTTCATAAGAGGTCACACAAACGATTACCTGCCTTTCGTTCCCTTTGAGGACGCACGAGAGATGGAATTCAAATTACAACAGCAGAATAATTACTCCTCCTGAATCCTTAGAACTACTGCATCAGCTTCAGCAAATCTAAAGCACCAACAGCACATCATCATCAACTAGAATCACCCTTCTCGAGTTCTTTCTTGTTCAAATAAAAAGAGTACAATAGAGCTGAAAAGAGAGGGCATGGACGTAAGTTCCATCATTTTACCATCCCTATCGTCTGTGTCTAGAGAAGGCATGAAATCCAATTTCGAAGATAGAGTGAACGGGTCACAAATGTTGACATGCATTGATCTTCCTCATCAACGAGACCACTGCATCTTCCCCCAAGTTTTTATGGCGGTCGCAGCGAGTTCAAGAGCGGCCAACTGCGCTCGAGTTTCCTCCTATAGTTATGCCAATTATCGAAGATTTG
Organism: Psidium friedrichsthalianum; assembly: GCA_019149425.1. Classification (NCBI taxonomy): domain Eukaryota; kingdom Viridiplantae; phylum Streptophyta; class Magnoliopsida; order Myrtales; family Myrtaceae; genus Psidium; species Psidium friedrichsthalianum. Next base: position 7,404 of record JAGVVM010001800.1, read on the forward strand.
TCTTTCCTAAGAAGAGGTCCAGTGTTTATTTTGTGCTTGTACAAACTAGGAAATATATTGGTAGTCAAATGCAGAGATGACGCAGATATAATTATCTATTATAGAATAAAAAGAAGTTCTAATACCACAAAAAATATCAAACTAATACATGTGTGACAAATTTACCCCATACTAATTTTTTTACCATCAAAACCACAAACCGTTAAACCTATGACAAATTATCACGAAGTAATTTTTTAACCATTAAAAACTCCAAATTGATACTTCTATGACAAATCTAGCCCCTGTTAGTTTCCGCTAAAAAGAGTTAATATCCAGAGAAATTTTAAATTAGTACACATTTGATAAACTAAGAGTGAAAACCCCAAATTGGTACACGCACCAACCACCGCATGTCATTCAATCTAGCAATTTAATGATAAAATTTAAAATAAACTAATGGATGGTAGCCGTACCAACTTAGGATTTTTTATGTTAAAAAATTAGTTTATGATAAATTTGTTACGTGTGTACCAATTTGTGATTTTTTGTGGTGTTAACCCAGAAAAAAATCAAAATTTTATAAAAACATATATATATTCATTAATAAAAACGAAAATTATTATTTTTGATTTGTTATTTTATATTTCTTATTCAATATTATCATTTAGATATTATTTGGATTTAGTTACAATTTTAATTTTAGTAAATTAAGAAGTTCTCCATTCAAGAAAAATAGACTTTATGCCATCAACATAAAAAATCTTATCCAACTTTATCCCATCTCTCACGAGGGATTTTTTATCCAACCTCTTACATCTGACCTTACCCTGTCTTGAACAAGAAACAAACACAAGATATGATTGATTTTTATCATAACTATCAAAGATGAATATATGACCAAAATTCCTCTTGGCCACTTTTCTTTTTGGTATTTCTAAATTGGAACGAGACATGTTAATCATAGGAAAAATTACCAAAAAAAATCTTAAATCTATTACAATTATGTCAATTCAACTTTTCTTGTTGCCAATTCATCATAAACATGTTACACTTGTATCCGTTCAATCCATTCGACCAACCTTGACCAGCTGGCACTGACACGGATGTCTACTTTGACACGGACATCTTTTTCATAATATTGATAACTTTCAAATTAATTAGTTATCTATTCATTCATTCATTTCTTTCTTTTTATTTTTTTTTTCTTCTCCTTCTTCTTTAGAGATGAGGACCTACAAGAGCAAGGTCGGCCTCAACCAACCACCAAATTTGGCAAGGCCAACCTCACCATTGCTAGGCCTAGTAACACGAGGCTCAACCTCACCATGGCTACTTGGCTAGGCACAGCCAATTCAAAAACTAGCTGAAGGAAGAATGAGAAGAAAATTTAACAAATAAAAATAAAAAACTATAAAATAAAAATAAAAAATTGAAAAAATATTTAAAAATTATTAAAAATTATCAAGTCCGTGTCAGCTTACCAAAGTTGGACAAATGAACTAAATTGGCACCAGTACAAAAAATTCTAAGACTTCATTGACAAAAAAAGTTAAAACTGAATTGACACAATTATAATAAATTTAAATTTTTTTTTTATAATTGTCCCATTAATCACATGTAGTCTTTGGCCAAGCCAAGAAAAGTGTGGCCGAATTCATCAAAGGAGGCCAGGCCACCTATCGAGCCAATTCGAACATAATATCATTTTTTCTTAAGCCAAATTTTCATCATTGGCTAATCAATTCTCCCAATTTTTATGAAATGTACAAGAGATCTTTGCGCAAAAATTGAGTGCCAACATTCGAGGAGAAGCTCAGTTAAACTTGGAAGGAGACACAGCACAATAAATTACATGAATGGCATTAGCATTTAAGGTAGTCGTCCTGTCCCTTTTTTGGGGCTGCGACATCCATTTGGCATTTTCCAGTAGACGTAGTTAGCACCATCGAAAAAACATGGGAGGTCTGGAAATTAACCCTTCGCTTGATGGTGCTCCTATAATCTTTATCCATGAAGATCTTTGTGCTCTTGAAATTGAGACGGACAAATTCGAACAACCGGGCCCTGATACCAATCGACACGACTAACACAACAACCAAAAGTGGGATGAGTTGGTTGTTTTAAGGAATCAAAAACTTCTTGATGTATTAGATTATTTTCATAGAATCCATTTGTTTCGCCGAATATAAAAATTTCAAAAAATTCTAAAAATAATCGCTCTCTATCGCCTATAAAAATAAATGAATGGAAAACACTTTCTTCGTCCATGGATGCATTAAGTTCTTACAATAAGCTTTGCATCCAAGTAAGTTTCACATATGCTCTCGTGCCAATCCACTGACAAGACGAGGTAGCAAGCGTTATGCAACAGCGGACATATTTAAAAGAGGCATCAAGATATCAGAACTCTTTCGGAAGATGCAGACCCCGGCTAAGTCCTGTAGCACCAGGGACATGAGCAACATAATACATGAATAGCGGTTCTCGTACTCGAACGAAGCTTGAACAGATATCATCTTTCCGAAATCATACAAACAAGAACATGCCCTTCATTCCCTTAGCACAGACACCAGATATTGAATTCAAATTACACCAGCAGAAACATCTCACCACATGCTGCTGCATCAACTTCAGTAATCACAATTATGCTCTTCAAGTTCTTTTTTTTTTTTGCCCCCTTTTCCCCCACAAATAAAAGCAATACAAAAGAGCTGAAAAGATGGGACATATACGTGAATTCTAGCTTTGACAAAGTGCAAAAGTACTTGCCTGGAAGCAAAGGCTGTCCAGATGAAATCACAAGCCGTGTAGACCTTCAATCTTAGCCATTCTTGACAAATGCAAGCATCTTCAAAATCACATAAGGCGGGGGTAATCCCATACACCAAAATTGGTTTAGCACTTGCTGCGATTCGCAAACTTCAAATTCACACGGACAAATAGTCTCCCACTCACATAACAGCATGGCTTAACCATATTAAATCAGCCAAAAGAAGTGAAAGCTTAAGAGGTCAAATTCCACTACCTTCCCTACTTCTGAATACACAATTTTCTGGGGGGTGAGGTTTCCCAATATATCATCTCTACGATGCAACATCAAAGAGCACATCACTCACGGGATGCAAGTCGAGTACTCTCGTGCAATTGCTCCCAACCACCCTGCCCATATTGGCCTTTGGATGGAAATTCTCTCTAATATGACCAACAAAAAGGGCTTCATCATTCAACCTAGACGAGCTCATGTTCGCTTCCTTGTGAGCAACATCTCCTCCTTCCGTCAATGATATACCAAAGAGACGGCAACTACTCTTCAAAGGCGGGGCCATGTCCTCACTAACTATGCCCTCCGATGGCAGCAAAACGGAAGAATGAGGGACACTCAATCTATTTTGTCCATTCAACAAACCCAGCGCCCTGGTGCCACCAAAACTCGCCGTCATTGGCGAAGAGAACTTCTCCTCCCATGACAGTGTATTACAAAGAGAACTCCTGTTGGAGCTTTTCCTGCTTGACTGGTGGAACATTAATACTGAAGATGGTGAAGAAACTTGTACTGAGGAAACTGGAAGACTGAAACGATGGTCTGAGCCCTGATTCGGGACAGAGCAACCCATCCTTGACGGAACCATCTGAAAGCCATCACGACCACTAAATGCACCATTTCCTTGAGCTCCATTGGTAAGCCTGGGTCTTGTATATGGTGGGTTGGCAAATGTTTCTTGACCTTGCAAGACCTCATGAAACCGAAAAGATTCGCAGAAGCCCATGCCTTTGTAAGCGACGCCAGCATTCACGGATGGGTTTGTGATGCCATTTCTGGCGGCGGCAGCTTCAGAACCACCTGAGCCATCAGGATAATGCCTCCTCACTTCAGATAGCCGATGACTTTGAGTTTCAATACCATCATAAGGAGCGCCAAAACCCAAGTTTTCTTGACCTTGCAAGACCTTCTGGAACCGGAAAGATTCCCCAAAGTCCGATGCTCCAATTCCATCTGTCAGATTCAACACAGTTCAGTAGTGTAAAGTCCAAACAGAAAAGAGAAAATCGTGTCTCAAACAAAAAGTTTAGAATACAAAACCTACTTGGAACCGGATATTCTGGTTTAATGGAAGGTATTCCAAGCCTTGTCCGCTTGGAACCAGGCAACATAAAACCAAGTGGATTGGAAACTGAACCGGATGGCTCAATTTCCCATGGACAAATCCTACTTCCGCGATCAGGCTCAACATCATCCCACCTAACCTGCAAATAAGAACCAACTAACTTCAATGTCACACATCATACGATTTTGATTATTGTGTGAAGTTAATTCCTGACAGAGACAATTGAACCGTCTGGCTAATTTGGTTTCGGAGGAATATGTGCTTCTGCTTCCATTCTCAATGTTCAGTTATTGAAACATGCCAAGCGCTGAGAAACAGCTTTTATTGAATTTTCAGTAATGAAAAAAAAAATGGAAATAACTAACTATCAGGAAACGGATCTATTTGGATTCAGTAACAACCATGAGCAATAAAAGTACAGATCATGCAGTTTATGAAGAAAATGCAACAAACACCTTTCCAAAAAGTTTCAAGTGAAAAAGAATAGGATTTAATTTCTCAGTGTTCCAAAAGGTTTCAAGTGAAAAACACGTACAATTTAAATTCTCAGTGTTTTCTTTTACCTACTTTATGGCAAGTAACAAATATAACTTGTTCTGAAGTTCTGTCACTATTACAGAAAGGTTCACCAGAAATAATAGTACATCGTCGGATGTACTTAAGATAGAATTTACAGGAAATATTGAGTAAAATATTCAAACATGGCTTAAGTTCTCAACTTTAATGGGCTATATAGTTCTCAAGTTTAGCATAAACAGTCCACTGTACGGGTGCAGGAATGGACGCGGCTTTCCACTGGTAACAGCAAAAGACAGGATGGGATTGCTGTAGACCAATTGAAACAAACAATGAAGATGATCCTTTCCACTAATATTTCCAGGCATCATTATCAGCACTTAATGCTATCACAAAAACTTTCCCAAAGGTAAGGCATTCATTACAAATTTTCCATAGGACATCATGTAAGGTGCTCTTTATTAAGCCACAAATCTATTTGAAACCTCCTAGTCAAATAACACACTCCACTTGTATAAAAGGTGTGCAAGTGGAGTGTGCTTTTGTTGGAGGAAAAAGGCTAGATGCATTATAAGGGCCCAGACCTAAATTTCATGGCCACATAGACATGTAAACAAGTTTGCAAACACAAACTCACCAACAGACACCTCCATTTCGAACTCGGCCATCTAACAGGATCCATGTCACTTATGTTGGCTATCAGACCTGAATGTCTGCCATGGAAAGAATTCATATAAGGAAGGTTGCAAACGCATTCCTCAATACAAACAGTAAGCGCGCCAAAGAATTGAACCTTCTCTCTGCTGTATCCTCAGCTTCAAAACGCATCTTGAACCTCATGCCAGGGGCAAGAGAATGGTTAAGGCTCTTGAAAAACCTACGAGCTGGTATTAGGAACTCAGATGAGCTGGCTCTGCAAAATCAGTGATGCACATATCAAAAAGAAATTATGGCATGTACGAGATCTAGACAGTCATCCCCTGCAATTGGACCTACCAGTTCATACAGACATTAGCCCAGGTTGTAAAGGATTAAAATATCAAAAGCAAACTGAGTAGGATCATAGGCAAAGCAATCCACTAGTTCAGAAAAAGGACCAGCATAAATAGCCCATAGCATTTACCACCGAACATCAAATGATGACCTGAGTAAAGCTCCCAGTGATCGCAATATGAACCATCGAATATAACAATTACATCACTAAGCACTATTTATTTATTTGATCATGGGAAATGGGAACCTTTTACAGAACTAAGATGACATGGTAATAGGGCAATTTGAAAAGCCAAAAGTATCAGCATCAATAAATGAAAGATCCAGATTTGACATAGTTAAGTGCAGTAGCAGTATTCTGATAAAAAGTAGTCAAGGTAGAACATCACAAAATATTAATCCATGCTTCCACACGTTTAAGACCTGCCTGAGGTACATAAATAGAACAAAAACAGCAAGATGACGGTCCATTCAATTCTGAGAAATTCTCAAGCAAGCTAACTTCAACTCTAATGCATATAATAGAGATAATTTCCGACATGACAAATTCAAGAAAAATTACTCAAATCCTTGTTTGATACGATACAATCACAATTAATTCGAAACCTACACAACTTGACATGTTCTAAATCCAAGCTTTATCAACATAAACTCTCACTTGATACTGAAAACAAAATTATGCTATTTCAACAATGACGAATTGGAAAAGAGATCACCGCTTTGAACACGGCAACTCAGCACATCCTATTACAGACACCCTAGCCAAATACTCATGGATCAGCTTGAGCAATCCGAATAACAATTCCCAGAAAATGTTACTAGTCATATAAGATTTGCATTATCCAGCAAAACGTGGGCAGTTAAACCTCATAAAGAACATCAACCAAGGGATTGTCCAAATCAAGTAGCTCTAACAGTTTTACCTATGTACTGTGCAGCGTGTATCATCACAAGCATGAGTGATAATTATCATCGCAAGGAGAAAAGACTTAAATTAGTGGATGATGGGAGGAATGATTGAGCAAAAACACTAGTCGTCCTAAATAGTGGACACATAAATTACCCCCAGATAACATAGCTAGGAAGTTCATTAACTCCTCGCTTTCAAAGAACGTACCAATGTTTCACCAATGAAGACCTGGTAAATCAGTATCTGGACCACTGGCTGACCGCGCAAGCGTTATGACGCAAAAAAAATTTCAGAACAATGCAAGGTTTCTTCACATCATGTGACAAAGATATACACGACCCTGGCTTAACGTTGACCAAAACTGGTTTCAAAGACGTGTGAGGATTAAAGAGTTCAGCTAGTTGTCTGGGCTATTTTAGCACCAAAATGTAACGCTACAAGCTGAATAAAACTACAGCCTAAGGTAGCTTTCATTCGTACAATTGGCCTCACTGTACTGTCAGAATTGATGAGCACAGTCCAGTCAAGTACCTTGGATCATAGTACACATTGAAGGCACTTCCAAGAGATATAGCCTTTGGTACATCCATAAGGGCACTCTGATTCAGGGTCTGGATGCAAAGAGATGGAAAAGTAGAAGCTCCTTTAACTTGAATTGCCCTTCTAACTCCCAATCTCAATTCTCCATTCGAAGCCCTGGGTTTTGATAAAGTACATAAATTTCAACTCTTAATCAAAGTCGACAAATTGCAGCACAGTGCTTTAATACCTAAGGAAGAGCACGGCATCCCCAGAGACTAGCTTCTTCCGGTTTACAAATGCACTCCATCCTGTAGTGAGCAAATGCCTGCGCGGCTGTCCTGCTCATGCAGACGTACCCAATAAAAGAACTAGAAAAAAAAGTGACTTCCATAACAACCACACCATAAGATCAAATCAATGCCAAAAGAAGCAAAGGGAAGATGAGGACTCTGATATGATACCCCGGTATATATGTCTGAATCTCCATTCTAGGCCATGCAAATCTTTAGCTACGAGCTCCTGAGAAGGCCTTTGTTGATTATAATCCTGCATTGACAGCATACTAGGTCTAAGCAAGCTAAATAACACAAACGCCACCCAACAAAATGGCATTAGTTGGATGTAAGCGTTAAATAATAAGGGAGTCTCAATGCAAGAGGCTAAATTGAAATGCAATACCAGTGGAGGGAAGCAGTCCTCAGCAGCTCGTCGAGGAACAGAGAACCCGCCATGAGTGCTTGTGTCTGAGGCAGTCAGAGTCTTGCAGAACATGTGAGGCGTCGAAGCCTTCACAGCCGGTTCAATTTCATCCTCGTCCAAGTCTATTTCGTTGTCCGCTTCGCGCAATTTATGCTCAATTTGCTGCAGAGAACACAATGCAGCCGAAGTTATCTTCCATCGACATAAGACCCTCTACCGATACACTTCTCAACTAAGCCAGGTCCGAAAACTTAATAAAGCTCCCCAGAATACACGGTCGAAATTCAAGATCAAGACAGAGTACGTTCCCTTATCTTTTCTGGTGAATACCGTCAGCATCTGAGACTCCAAAGATTAGACAAAATTAGCAAAACCTCACCTCTCTTTCAGGAATCAGCGAAACCTGCGCATAAACGTCGTCTGTGCTCGCATCAGCCTGTCACACAAAAAGCAAGCATTCGACATAAATTCACCCCGGAAAAAAAAAACAGAGCGCTTTTTCTCCAGTGGAAGAAACTACACGACAGAAACATAACGACCCATAAATCAATTATAACCAAGTCAGCTGAAATTGAACAGATTAAACACTCGTGACGAAACTTCATACTAAACACTAAAAAATTTTGCTACGAGCAAAGAAGAGATATGAACTGGGCACGGAATTCTTACATGGAGCTTGACATCGACAACGCGACAGAAAATTTGAGAAGGGAGATCAAACACGGAAGCGGGAAAATCAGAGACATGCTCCAAGTGTCCCTGCGGGAAGTAAACCACCAAAGAGCCGTTCTTGGGAAGCGAAATCAGAGGCCCAGCACAGGCATGCCACAGCTCCAAACACAAGGGAGAGCACGAAGATGAAGAAGAAGAAGAAGAAGCGGGGTTCGTGGGGTAAGAGTTAATATTCGAAGCGCTTATAGCAGAGGACAGAGAAGAGGCAGGGGAAGAGCCGGACGACGGGGTTTCGTCGTCCTCCACCGTGTTGAGATCAATCATCTCTTCTTCTTGCTCCGATCTTTATCGAGCAAGCGGTGAAAATGGCTGGGGTAGTACTACCGGCCCGCGGAATCTGCGAAGATGGCGAGCGAGAGCTAAGGAGAGGAGCGAGAGTGAGAGCGAAAGAGTGGGAGGAGAGCTAGAGCGAGAGAGCGGTGTGGAGAGAGGTGGAGGAAGAGGAGAAGTGGTCATGACCGCAATTTGAAGGACAGCTTTTGCATTTGCCAAAAGCAGAGGAGCCAAGAATTACAAAGAAAGAAAAATAGAAAGGCAACCCCCCCCTCTCTCTCTATAGCTTCTTTTTCGTGGGGATTTTGTTTTTTGGGAGCTTTTTTCTTGGTGGGTGTGAAAAGGGAGGGCGTTCTTGGTCCCGTAAGAAAATCAAGATCCCATTTTTATCTTTGCTCCAAAAGGCAAAAAGAGTAAATCGAGGGGGTGGTGTGGTTAAAAATGTGATCTTTAGGTTGAACAAAGATCCGAGCACAGTTTATCCTCTTCCCCCACTAGAAAACAATTCAGGGGTGGGGATCTTTTTCTCTCCTCTTTTCCTTTTGATGGGTAATGTCAGTAGTGGACTGCTGTTTTTTCCCTTTTTTTTTCCCCCTCTCATCCGCGAGCAGAGTTGCAGCACTGCTCCTGCAACAGCAGCAGCTGCGATGTGTGGCAGGAGAGAGAGTGACAGAGACAGACAGAGACAGAGAGTAAGAGAGAGAAAGGAGGACTTCAATTTAAAAAAGAGGAAAAATTATTTCCTTGGGGTTTGTATTACTCGTGAAGCTTTTGGTTGGAATTAAATAAAAGATGTTAGCAAAAAACACCATGGAGACTGAAAAGAGAATGGCCTGCTCCGCTGCAGGGGTTCTTTGCAGTGGGGCTTCGCTGTACGGCCCCCCCTGTATTTGCGCGGGATGTCTTTTCTGTCCCCATCGACCCCCTCAAATCTCTCTCATATCCACTCTCGTCTTTGGATTGATTACCGCCTTCCGCGATCTGGGTCTCCGAAGATATGGTCGAGGTGAGAGGTGAAGGGAAGAGGGTTTTCTTTTCTCGTTTCATTTGTCTTGGCAAAATTTGTTGCGTACCTAAGGGCACCTTGATTCTAAGGATTAGACGAAATTATTGGGAACCATTTGCCTCATCTTCTTGGAGGTCATTCGGGTTGACGATTGAGTCGGGGAAAGATTTTTCTACGGTCTTATGCCGATCCCCGACTCAAGCGCGGAAGTGAAAAGGAACGGATGGAGACAATAACTAATCTGGAGATCCTTGATTAAAATCGAATCGGACATTGTTTAGGTCAGTGTGAGTTGGGAATTGAGTTACAAAATTCCTTATTGGGAATGCCAACGATTTCTCTCAAATATATTCAAGCATAATATAATGAAAATAGTAACATATTTGAAATAAACCTTTCTTAATTTAGATAGTCAAATTCATTTGACTTTCTAATGCTATGGATAACTCTGTTTTTTTTTTTCCAAAAAGGGCTATATGAGTGATTAAACAAATGGATATGTCCACTATTTAATAAAATAGCATGATCCTGTGAGCACAAGGAGTACTCTCTGGGGTAACAAAGCCAATCGGACTTGAATCGAACAAGATCCGACTTTTGGAACGATGAAATGAGCATACATGAACCTACATACACAACAAAGAGAAAGATTGCTTCGTCGTTATATATATGTGGAATTGAAATCAACTTGTAAAATGCGCCTTTTACTGTAACGGTATTCTTTAGTGTTGGAATTATAACGTTCAGCACAATTGAGTAAGAGTATTTCTAGGATATGTAACCCCTTGCCACAGATTTTGAAGATCCCAATTATGAAAATCGATATGCAATTTCCATAAGGTATTCAACAAACGTCTCGCGGCTACAGCGCCTTTACCGTCGTAACAACTTCTGACGGTTTTGAGGGTGTTTAAAACCAGAGCACATCAACTAAGTGCTTCCCAACACAGTCCAATCCTAGATTTACTCTAGGAAAATGCAAACCCCCCTAAATAAAAATCACAGTCATTGGTTTCACGGACCCATTAGTGATGGGGTTCTCTGATAGGTTCTCTTTTTATGCTAAGCTGCAAAATTTGTAGGTTTCTGACAAAAAGTTATCGTGCACGATCACTATACTTCTAAAACTTGTCAAGGAAAGTACTAATATTGAACTAACACCATCTGATAATCTCTCTAATTAGCTGGATGCTGCCCAACTTAATTGAATTGTTGTTTGATCTAGCACGCTGTGTAGTGCTATTCGCGTGAGCTCCTAGACAACACTTAGGACCTAAGTCCACAAGGCAATCGTTGATTACAATTGAATGAACCTCAACATTTGTGAATTTTTTTTATCCTAATCTGTTGGTGAAGCACCGGGGTTCAGGTGCTGTTGTTCCCCAAAATTTGAGGAGCAGCGCCCTAGATTCAAGCTGCTATCAAAGTGTACGTACAACCACGACGTTTTCCTTTCCTAGGCATCAACTAACTTTAGTGCACGGATCTTGACTATGGCTATTGGACAACATCAATGTCCATCATGAAAAGGCTAAACCAGAAACCTTGACAAATGCAAACTAATGATGTTGTTTCTCCTCTGTTTTTTTTTTCCCCTTTCTCCAAATCTCGCAAGTGGAGTTGTTTGGTAAAGTTGCTATTCCCTCGATTATTTAGTAATTTCTTTTCTTCTCTACTAACATGCTAAGCGATGATTTATTTTTTCGTGAAGAATGAATAATTTGAATTACATTTTTCTCGTGATGATCTTTTGTATCGCTTGCAAAAACGAATCCACGAAAATGTTTGCACGTAAGTTGTTGTCGATAATGACAACATTTTTCGTCGACTAATACCAAGCCATTATTTTTATGGAAAATTTTCGAATCATTCATTTTTCGCGAAATAAATAAAGCCTTGAATCTAGAGGCATCCTTTTGTTTGTTCGACTGTGACTTCTTAAACTTACCCTTTATGGGCAAATAAAATAAGTTTAGGTAATTATTTTCTCAAAACCAATCTTTTGAGACTGTCTTTTTCCACATACCCATCGAGTCAAATTACCTGGTCTCTTTTTTTTTTTTGAATTCTTACATATGAAAAAGCCAATTTTAGTCCCACATCACATCCGTAGGCCACTTTCAATGCCAGCCCTAAGCTTTTTCCTCTTGTTTCACCAGCTTTTAGCTCAGCATGAAAAAAGTGAATCGGGCTCAGTTCTGACATATTACCATATTAACACAGCGTGATGTGTACAGCATGTAATTGCTCTCTTGGACGCGATGAATGTTTTGCTCTGAATGGCAGTTTAAGCAAGGGAGGAGTGTGATCCCACATTTAGTAATCCGAAAAGTGGTGGCCAAATTTCCATTCTGTTTTAGCAATTATATGGCGATTCAAATTTAATGATCACCTAACGAGAAGGTACATGGATTCATCGAATGTTGGGTTGAGACTATTTTTATTTAGAAACAAAAAGAAGAAAAAAATTTGAGATTATTTTTATTTGCGAAAGAAATTGAGATTCTATACCTTCTCAAGCACCATTTATGAGATTAACTATGTTTTTTTTTTCGTGTTGTTCTGGTCAATTGAAGTTGGGAGGGATCTAACGAGGCTGCTAATTATAGTAGCTACAATGTCTAGGGGGAGTTCGTGTCCTATGATAGCAAGAGTTCTCAAACCCACTCCTTTCCTAGGTACTTTTGATGAATTATGTAAGGAATTAGCCTTTTGGTTAATCTCTAATGTCGTGACAATACTGTAGGGGGTCTTGCGGAAAAATAGCTCAATGTCCGGTCGACACGCATACACCAACAGAATAAGGGCTTGTTTACGTTATGCCTCCGAAAAAGTTAAAAAAAAAAACTCGTTACTACCACGATTAAAAATATGTAAATGAATATACCTGGAAATATTGACTAAGAAGCAAAAATGTATATTGTGAAGTTCTAGATATTTTGAGTTAAGGAATTCAAAATACATCCGTCACGAAGTTTAGATTAAGTATAAAATAACACTTACCTAAACATCGATCAAGAAACAAAATCCATTGGAAACTTTCTCATAGGGGACAAACTAGAGTTTGCTTTTGCCTATGGGGGAGCATGATTTCGACTAGAATCGTGAAACCAAATTGAGCCGACCTAAAATTTAATTCAGTTTAGTTTCGAGAGGCTATATTGAAAATTCGATTTGCTAATCAAATTGAATTGTAATTTGGCTACTTGGTTGGTATAAGTCTTTTCCAAATGGAACCAAACCAACAAACCAAGCTATTTTCTACGTTCCTTGAATTATTTCTTACTTTTCTATCTTTTTCTCTTAATCTTTTCTGGCTCGAGACCTTGACTAAATTCAACGATGATGAAGTTAAATCCTCGATGGCTCTAAAGAAAAAGAAGCGAACAAAAAAAAATGATAAATTCAGTTCAGTTTCAAGCCGAGCTAAATTGAAAAATTCAGTTGGGCTCCAAATCCTCACTTAGGTCAATTCGATTATGGGTCTATAATATTTCAATTTAATTTTTGACTTTCACTCGAACCGAATCGAACCGTATCCGGCCCCCATCCCCTTTTCCCCATCCAATTCCAAATGGAAAATGCAAAACATGACAAATTGTGGGAGGGTTGTGGACCGTGTGTCCCTAGCAAAGGTAAATGGGTAAAAAAAATTCCATTTTTTTTTTCAAAAAAAAAATGGAATTTTTTTACCCATTACCTTTGCTAGGGACACACGGTCCACAACCCTCCCACAATTTGTCATGTTTTGCATTTTCCATTTGGAATGGATGGGGAAAAGGGGATGGGGGCCGGATACGGTTCGATTCGGTTCGAGTGAAAGTCAAAAATTAAATTGAAATATTATAGACCCATAATCGAATTGACCTAAGTGAGGATTTGGAGCCCAACTGAATTTTTCAATTTAGCTCGGCTTGAAACTGAACTGAATTTATCATTTTTTTTTGTTCGCTTCTTTTTCTTTAGAGCCATCGAGGATTTAACTTCATCATCGTTGAATTTAGTCAAGGTCTCGAGCCAGAAAAGATTAAGAGAAAAAGATAGAAAAGTAAGAAATAATTCAAGGAACGTAGAAAATAGCTTGGTTTGTTGGTTTGGTTCCATTTGGAAAAGACTTATACAAACCAAGTAGCCAAATTACAATTCAATTTGATTAGCAAATCGAATTTTCAATATAGCCTCTCGAAACTAAACTGAATTAAATTTTAGGTCGGCTCAATTTGGTTTCACGATTCTAGTCGAAATCATGCTCCCCCATAGGCAAAAGCAAACTCTAGTTTGTCCCCTATGAGAAAGTTTCCAATGGATTTTGTTTCTTGATCGATGTTTAGGTAAGTGTTATTTTATACTTAATCTAAACTTCGTGACGGATGTATTTTGAATTCCTTAACTCAAAATATCTAGAACTTCACAATATACATTTTGCTTCTTAGTCAATATTTCCAGGTATATTCATTTACATATTTTTAATCGTGGTAGTAACGAGTTTTTTTTTTAACTTTTTCGGAGGCATAACGTAAACAAGCCCTTATTCTGTTGGTGTATGCGTGTCGACCGGACATTGAGCTATTTTTCCGCAAGACCCCCTACAGTATTGTCACGACATTAGAGATTAACCAAAAGGCTAATTCCTTACATAATTCATCAAAAAGTACCTAGGAAAGGAGTGGGTTTGAGAACTCTTGCTATCATAGGACACGAACTCCCCCTAGACATTGTAGCTACTATAATTAGCAGCCTCGTTAGATCCCTCCCAACTTCAATTGACCAGAACAACACGAAAAAAAAAAACATAGTTAATCTCATAAATGGTGCTTGAGAAGGTATAGAATCTCAATTTCTTTCGCAAATAAAAATAATCTCAAATTTTTTTTCTTCTTTTTGTTTCTAAATAAAAATAGTCTCAACCCAACATTCGATGAATCCATGTACCTTCTCGTTAGGTGATCATTAAATTTGAATCGCCATATAATTGCTAAAACAGAATGGAAATTTGGCCACCACTTTTCGGATTACTAAATGTGGGATCACACTCCTCCCTTGCTTAAACTGCCATTCAGAGCAAAACATTCATCGCGTCCAAGAGAGCAATTACATGCTGTACACATCACGCTGTGTTAATATGGTAATATGTCAGAACTGAGCCCGATTCACTTTTTTCATGCTGAGCTAAAAAGCTGGTGAAACAAGAGGAAAAAGCTTAGGGCTGGCATTGAAAGTGGCCTACGGATGTGATGTGGGACTAAAATTGGCTTTTTCATATGTAAGAATTCAAAAAAAAAAAAAAAGAGACCAGGTAATTTGACTCGATGGGTATGTGGAAAAAGACAGTCTCAAAAGATTGGTTTTGAGAAAATAATTACCTAAACTTATTTTATTTGCCCATAAAGGGTAAGTTTAAGAAGTCACAGTCGAACAAACAAAAGGATGCCTCTAGATTCAAGGCTTTATTTATTTCGCGAAAAATGAATGATTCGAAAATTTTCCATAAAAATAATGGCTTGGTATTAGTCGATGAAAAATGTTGTCATTATCGACAACAACTTACGTGCAAACATTTTCGTGGATTCGTTTTGCAAGCGATACAAAAGATCATCACGAGAAAAATGTAATTCAAATTATTCATTCTTCACGAAAAAAATAAATCATCGCTTAGCATGTTAGTAGAGAAGAAAAGAAATTACTAAATAATCGAGGGAATAGCAACTTACCAAACAACTCACTTGCAGATTTGGAGAAAGGGGAAAAAAAAAACAGAGGAGAAACAACATCATTAGTTTGCATTTGTCAAGGTTTCTGGTTTAGCCTTTTCATGATGGACATTGATGTTGTCCAATAGCCATAGTCAAGATCCGTGCACTAAAGTTAGTTGATGCCTAGGAAAGGAAAACGTCGTGGTTGTACGTACACTTTGATAGCAGCTTGAATCTAGGGCGCTGCTCCTCAAATTTTGGGGGAACAACAGCACCTGAACCCCGGTGCTTCAACCAACAGATTAGGATAAAAAAAATTCACAAATGTTGAGGTTCATTCAATTGTAATCAACGATTGCCTTGTGGACTTAGGTCCTAAGTGTTGTCTAGGAGCTCACGCGAATAGCACTACACAGCGTGCTAGATCAAACAACAATTCAATTAAGTTGGGCAGCATCCAGCTAATTAGAGAGATTATCAGATGGTGTTAGTTCAATATTAGTACTTTCCTTGACAAGTTTTAGAAGTATAGGATCGTGCACGATAACTTTTGTCAGAAACCTACAAATTTTGCAGCTTAGCATAAAAAGAGAACCTATCAGAGAACCCCATCACTAATGGGTCCGTGAAACCAATGACTGTGATTTTTATTTAGGGGGTTTGCATTTTCCTAGAGTAAATCTAGGATTGGACTGTGTTGGGAAGCACTTAGTTGATGTGCTCTGGTTTTAAACACCCTCAAAACCGTCAGAAGTTGTTACGACGGTAAAGGCGCTGTAGCCGCGAGACGTTTGTTGAATACCTTATGGAAATTGCATATCGATTTTCATAATTGGGATCTTCAAAATCTGTGGCAAGGGGTTACATATCCTAGAAATACTCTTACTCAATTGTGCTGAACGTTATAATTCCAACACTAAAGAATACCGTTACAGTAAAAGGCGCATTTTACAAGTTGATTTCAATTCCACATATATATAACGACGAAGCAATCTTTCTCTTTGTTGTGTATGTAGGTTCATGTATGCTCATTTCATCGTTCCAAAAGTCGGATCTTGTTCGATTCAAGTCCGATTGGCTTTGTTACCCCAGAGAGTACTCCTTGTGCTCACAGGATCATGCTATTTTATTAAATAGTGGACATATCCATTTGTTTAATCACTCATATAGCCCTTTTGGAAAAAAAAAAAAACAGAGTTATCCATAGCATTAGAAAGTCAAATGAATTTGACTATCTAAATTAAGAAAGGTTTATTTCAAATATGTTACTATTTTCATTATATTATGCTTGAATATATTTGAGAGAAATCGTTGGGCATTCCCAATAAGGAATTTTGTAACTCAATTCCCAACTCACACTGACCTAAACAATGTCCGATTCGATTTTAATCAAGGATCTCCAGATTAGTTATTGTCTCCATCCGTTCCTTTTCACTCCGCGCTTGAGTCGGGGATCGGCATAAGACCGTAGAAAAATCTTTCCCCGACTCAATCGTCAACCCGAATGACCTCCAAGAAAGATGAGGCAAATGGTTCCCAATAATTTCGTCTAATCCTTAGAATCAAGGTGCCCTTAGGTACGCAACAAATTTGCCAAGACAAATGAAACGAGAAAAGAAAACCCTCTTCCCTTCACCTCTCACCTCGACCATATCTTCGGAGACCCAGATCGCGGAAGGCGGTAATCAATCCAAAGACGAGAGTGGATATGAGAGAGATTTGAGGGGGTCGATGGGGACAGAAAAGACATCCCGCGCAAATACAGGGGGGGCCGTACAGCGAAGCCCCACTGCAAAGAACCCCTGCAGCGGAGCAGGCCATTCTCTTTTCAGTCTCCATGGTGTTTTTGCTAACATCTTTTATTTAATTCCAACCAAAAGCTTCACGAGTAATACAAACCCCAAGGAAATAATTTTTCCTCTTTTTTAAATTGAAGTCCTCCTTTCTCTCTCTTACTCTCTGTCTCTGTCTGTCTCTGTCACTCTCTCTCCTGCCACACATCGCAGCTGCTGCTGTTGCAGCAGCAGTGCTGCAACTCTGCTCGCGGATGAGAGGGGGAAAAAAAAAAGGGAAAAAACAGCAGTCCACTACTGACATTACCCATCAAAAGGAAAAGAGGAGAGAAAAAGATCCCCACCCCTGAATTGTTTTCTAGTGGGGGAAGAGGATAAACTGTGCTCGGATCTTTGTTCAACCTAAAGATCACATTTTTAACCACACCACCCCCTCGATTTACTCTTTTTGCCTTTGGAGCAAAGATAAAAATGGGATCTTGATTTTCTTACGGGACCAAGAACGCCCTCCCTTTTCACACCCACCAAGAAAAAAGCTCCCAAAAAACAAAAATCCCCACGAAAAAGAAGCTATAGAGAGAGAGGGGGGGTTGCCTTTCTATTTTTCTTTCTTTGTAATTCTTGGCTCCTCTGCTTTTGGCAAATGCAAAAGCTGTCCTTCAAATTGCGGTCATGACCACTTCTCCTCTTCCTCCACCTCTCTCCACACCGCTCTCTCGCTCTAGCTCTCCTCCCACTCTTTCGCTCTCACTCTCGCTCCTCTCCTTAGCTCTCGCTCGCCATCTTCGCAGATTCCGCGGGCCGGTAGTACTACCCCAGCCATTTTCACCGCTTGCTCGATAAAGATCGGAGCAAGAAGAAGAGATGATTGATCTCAACACGGTGGAGGACGACGAAACCCCGTCGTCCGGCTCTTCCCCTGCCTCTTCTCTGTCCTCTGCTATAAGCGCTTCGAATATTAACTCTTACCCCACGAACCCCGCTTCTTCTTCTTCTTCTTCATCTTCGTGCTCTCCCTTGTGTTTGGAGCTGTGGCATGCCTGTGCTGGGCCTCTGATTTCGCTTCCCAAGAACGGCTCTTTGGTGGTTTACTTCCCGCAGGGACACTTGGAGCATGTCTCTGATTTTCCGCTTCCGTGTTTGATCTCCCTTCTCAAATTTTCTGTCGCGTTGTCGATGTCAAGCTCCATGTAAGAATTCCGTGCCCAGTTCATATCTCTTCTTTGCTCGTAGCAAAATTTTTTAGTGTTTAGTATGAAGTTTCGTCACGAGTGTTTAATCTGTTCAATTTCAGCTGACTTGGTTATAATTGATTTATGGGTCGTTATGTTTCTGTCGTGTAGTTTCTTCCACTGGAGAAAAAGCGCTCTGTTTTTTTTTCCGGGGTGAATTTATGTCGAATGCTTGCTTTTTGTGTGACAGGCTGATGCGAGCACAGACGACGTTTATGCGCAGGTTTCGCTGATTCCTGAAAGAGAGGTGAGGTTTTGCTAATTTTGTCTAATCTTTGGAGTCTCAGATGCTGACGGTATTCACCAGAAAAGATAAGGGAACGTACTCTGTCTTGATCTTGAATTTCGACCGTGTATTCTGGGGAGCTTTATTAAGTTTTCGGACCTGGCTTAGTTGAGAAGTGTATCGGTAGAGGGTCTTATGTCGATGGAAGATAACTTCGGCTGCATTGTGTTCTCTGCAGCAAATTGAGCATAAATTGCGCGAAGCGGACAACGAAATAGACTTGGACGAGGATGAAATTGAACCGGCTGTGAAGGCTTCGACGCCTCACATGTTCTGCAAGACTCTGACTGCCTCAGACACAAGCACTCATGGCGGGTTCTCTGTTCCTCGACGAGCTGCTGAGGACTGCTTCCCTCCACTGGTATTGCATTTCAATTTAGCCTCTTGCATTGAGACTCCCTTATTATTTAACGCTTACATCCAACTAATGCCATTTTGTTGGGTGGCGTTTGTGTTATTTAGCTTGCTTAGACCTAGTATGCTGTCAATGCAGGATTATAATCAACAAAGGCCTTCTCAGGAGCTCGTAGCTAAAGATTTGCATGGCCTAGAATGGAGATTCAGACATATATACGGGGTATCATATCAGAGTCCTCATCTTCCCTTTGCTTCTTTTGGCATTGATTTGATCTTATGGTGTGGTTGTTATGGAAGTCACTTTTTTTTCTAGTTCTTTTATTGGGTACGTCTGCATGAGCAGGACAGCCGCGCAGGCATTTGCTCACTACAGGATGGAGTGCATTTGTAAACCGGAAGAAGCTAGTCTCTGGGGATGCCGTGCTCTTCCTTAGGTATTAAAGCACTGTGCTGCAATTTGTCGACTTTGATTAAGAGTTGAAATTTATGTACTTTATCAAAACCCAGGGCTTCGAATGGAGAATTGAGATTGGGAGTTAGAAGGGCAATTCAAGTTAAAGGAGCTTCTACTTTTCCATCTCTTTGCATCCAGACCCTGAATCAGAGTGCCCTTATGGATGTACCAAAGGCTATATCTCTTGGAAGTGCCTTCAATGTGTACTATGATCCAAGGTACTTGACTGGACTGTGCTCATCAATTCTGACAGTACAGTGAGGCCAATTGTACGAATGAAAGCTACCTTAGGCTGTAGTTTTATTCAGCTTGTAGCGTTACATTTTGGTGCTAAAATAGCCCAGACAACTAGCTGAAACTCTTTAATCCTCACGCGTCTTTGAAACCAGTTTTGGTCAACGTTAAGCCAGGGTCGTGTATATCTTTGTCACATGATGTGAAGAAACCTTGCATTGTTCTGAAATTTTTTTTGTCATAACGCTTGCGCGGTCAGCCAGTGGTCCAGATACTGATTTACCAGGTCTTCATTGGTGAAACATTGGTACGTTCTTTGAAAGCGAGGAGTTAATGAACTTCCTAGCTATGTTATCTGGGGGTAATTTATGTGTCCACTATTTAGGACGACTAGTGTTTTTGCTCAATCATTCCTCCCATCATCCACTAATTTAAGTCTTTTCTCCTTGCGATGATAATTATCACTCATGCTTGTGATGATACACGCTGCACAGTACATAGGTAAAACTGTTAGAGCTACTTGATTTGGACAATCCCTGGTTGATGTTCTTTATGAGGTTTAACTGCC
>JAGVVM010001801.1:0-39604 GCA_019149425.1 Psidium friedrichsthalianum
GGTGTTCGACCTGGGTTTGGCCTACCCATTCTGGGGTTTGGCGGTACAGAAATCTAAATTGCGTAGAAAGTAACTGTGCAGTAAATATAACATCCTCCAAACGGGTAGGTCCGGCCTTCATATTCGGGTTTGGATGGTGCAGGAAATTAAATTGCAGAAAGTGAAGGCAGCAAGTAAAACTCTCCAAGGGTGGCTCGTGCCTTAGACTCGGCCGATACCGTTTTTAGGGTGTTTGACAGTATATAAATTAAATTGCGAAAGTAGAATACAGTAAATAAAGAATCTCCAGCAGGTGGCTCGGGGCTCACCAATTCTGGTTTGATAATACATACAAATGCAAAATATAAGGAGATGGGCAATACAAGAGATCTTATACGCATTAAGTATGGGGTACTAGCATCTGCCGCAATTTGGAATTCGGGATCTTTTAAGCAAAAATGCAGAAAGATTGACATCACGAATACGACCATTGAATATGAACACAGCATAAATCGAAATTTAAATCAATCCGTTGGTGGAACGAAATTCTCGAAGATTTTAATACGTTATCAACGTTACCCTAATTTGACGGATTTGATTACCGAATTTGGGACCTTAGTGTCACTTTATATGAGATTGGCGGCTTCGAACGACGGGGATGACTCGTGACTTGTGTTAATCGATAGAGAAATTATGAATGTAACACCTAGAATTAAACTCTCACTATCTTCAAGACTTTCTTTTGGAAAAGAATTCTCTCTCTCTCGTCTATCTCTTCGATTCGTCGCATCGTCTCTCTCTCTCTCTCTCTACTCTTTTGTTTTTTTTTTTCCTCACTAATTTTCTTCAATCTCTAAAAATCCTTTCAAACGATTTCAAATTTTCTCATCAAAAAATGATCCCCACGCCAAGCTCTCTTCTTTCTCCTGTTTATAGCCCACGCATGTTATCTCATAATTCTAATTTCTCCACTAGTGTTTATCTCCCATTTTAATTTGGCTCTAACCTCCTTCTTGAATTTTCACTTCCTTCTCCTCTATCTATCTCCTATCTAATTTCTGCCAGTAACGTCTTCTTCGATCTTCATCTTCATCTTCCCTTCGTCTATTCTTTCTATTTTCTGTCCATATCTATTCTTTTCCATCTTCCTTCTCTATTCATAATCGTATTTTCCTCCACTATTCTTCTTCCATCCATCTCCCTTCTTTCTTTTAATTTCTTCCTCCACGTAACTCTTTTTTAGTTATTTACAAAATAATCCCTCAAGTGTTAGGGTATTTGCACTTTAATCCTTGAGATTTTAATGCAAAATTCAACTAAGACCCTTTTACAAAATTGAGTCATTCTGGGTACATTGGGCCAAGATGAAAATTCAGACTAATAGATGATAATGTCACAACTCCTAAAAGTAAGAAATAAAAATAAAACGACTCGAATTTGATTTTTTTTTGGGCTGATTCGAAATTATGCTCGTGAAGAAATATATGACCATGAATTGTATTTTTTTTTTGAATTTGTGATGGCCAACATGAAAATGGAATTAAAAGAAAATATTGACCATTTTTGTGTATTTTTGTGGCATCAAATGTTATTTTTCCCGAATTTTTTAGTATATTTTATTTTTCAAAAAAATATTTAAAAATACGAAAAATTATGAAAGATCACTTTTTGTTCAAAATTGGTTCCTTAGACTTGGCCAAGGCTTTCAAAGTTGATTTTTCAATTTTCTCATTTTTTCTTGATTTTCTATGAATTTTCGAAAATAAAAAATGCTGAAAAATACTAAAAATATGAAAAATATTATTTGTTCAAAGATAGTTTCCTAGGCTTAGCCAAGGTCCCCAAAGTTGATTTTTTAAATTTATGAACTTTTATGGCTTTTTCATTAATTTTAATAGAGAAAATGTGATTAAAAATCAAGTGTCAACAGCAATTATATGGGAACATGGAATTTTATCACTTGAAATTTTCTACAAGTGCATCTTTGCAAGTTTAGCTCGACCTTGTGTTTGTGGCGCCCCATTCTTTTAGATCCACCATATTCAGTTTGAACTTTAAAAATTCTTGAATTAGAGTCAGACCGGGTCACCTCATACCTATTTGCAGTTTCAATATTTTTTGGAGAAGGTTACTCGCAAATCCCTCCACCTTTTGTGCCATATATGTAGTTCTTCTGGTATCAAAATAATAGACTAACTGATAAAATATCTTATTCACCATAGCTATTATAAGCAGAGCACGAAATCCATTTAGCGTCCCGTTAACCGATTCCACTAAGTCATCGATCCATATCTCTTTCTTTCACCATAATCTTTTATCCATTTTTTTTAAGAAATCTGATCGCACCATTCAGCTGTTTATGGATGCTATACATTCAGTTCATGATGTGTAGGAACTTTCGCTTTTGGTTCCCGTAAGCTATACATTACAATAACAATAAGTAATTATCACACAATTTTATAAATAAGTAATTTTTTCAAATTACGTAATTTATAAATTTTACATGCCATCTGAATAGCTCTTTTGCCTTCGGTATCTTTGAAGTTCTTATTATAGTTGCTGACAATATGACAAATGCAAAATCTTTGGTGGCCATGTGGAGGACGCCACCCTTCCGTCTCTATTGCTTTTTGAATCTTAATATGTCTGTCTAATATTATACAAATATTTTCTCAGCCATTAGTGACATATATCTGAAACAGATCCATAAACCAAAATCAATTATCAACAGTCTTCCGATCAACTATAGAAAATGCTAATAGGAATATATGATTATTACCATCAGATGAGGCCGCACAAAGGAGTGTTCCTCAGTATTTATCGTACAAAAAAGTTCCATCGACAAAAATCACGAGACAACAACTTTTGAAGTCTTTAATTGTCTGTTTATAAGTCTAGAACATCCGGTTGAAAACCTTGCAACTCTGATCTTGGTTCAAGTAATCCTCGATCACAAAATGAAAATCTGGATTCATTAGCTTCATCATATTCATATACTTTCTCAACTAACCATACGACTCATCTCATCCTCCAAAAGTTTTGGCAATCGCTCATTTATTTAGCGAGTTAAATTTTACGATAAGTAGGTTTGAAGCCCAACTTATCTTTAATCATTGCCATTAGTGTCTTGATATTTATATCTGGTTGGGCGGCAACCATTGCTTTTATCTAGTTAGAGAGATACTTTTAATCAAATTGCCAATGATCTATTAACATTTGCGGATTACGACATGTATGTGGCCTACTATATTTAGTTATTTTCTAAAATGGTCATCCGTTTTATTAAATGCGTGGAACCTCAAATCACACGATTTGTTTAGATTATCGCACTTTATAACATGCTTTCTTTTCTTTGTCTCTTCACTGCGAAAATGATGATTTCTTCTCAAAGAATATTCTTTCGCAGCCAACTGTGCTGCATCTCGTGATGGAAAAAACATTCCAATACGAAATTCTTTTGCTGAATCAAAGAACACATGGCTCGGCTTAGTTCTTGCATCGACTTGCATCATATAATAGTCAATCTCTGAATAGAGTAGTGGATGTACCAACGACAAAATTAGATTATTACAATAGGTGTTGTAGTAAGCATTCATATCACCGCTTTCATTATCTTCTTCATCACTGTCATCACTACTCAACCATAAATCATCTTCTTCATCACTATCATCATCATCATTATCATTGTTTTCATCATTATCATCGTACTCTACGTACTGATTATCCACATCAATATCATCTTCACCAAGATTGGAATCTTTTTCAATTGAAACATTTATCGGTTGGTATTCATCTACAGTAATATAAAACTGTAGAAACCTCATATAACCGGACAAATGTGCAAACTATTGATTTTCTTAACTATGCTATCATTATGCACATCCACAATGTTATAAATCATACAATCGATTGTTCCAACTGGTTGTCTATACATTAGACTGGGAATAAATTGATTTTCTATTATATTCAACTCGTGTTCAATCGTCGCACGTAACTCATCAAATGTGGATATGTTTCCAAATTCAAATATAGCATATTGTCTATCTTCGTAATCATATCTAAATTGATTTTGTATTATTCTACCTCCCCATTGTACAATCACAAGAGATGTAGACATTCTGTTAAACGAACAAATTACAAATTATTTTGTATGTAAAATTTTATAATTTTTTCCTCTACACATTAAGAAATGAACATTATAACTATCAATATAACAAATGAAATAAATATGATCACAAAAATATTTACGAATTTAGGTATTCTTTCAAAATATTTATAGATAATGGATATAATTGTCATTTATAAATGAATGAAGGATCAAAATTATCAACAATAATATCTAGTCAATTAATTGACGAAATTCTAATTTTTTAGATTTTTTTTGAATATTTTCAAAATTATCTTTGTCGAATGTTTCCTATTTTTTTTTAGAAATTTTATGATTTGGATCATCATTTTAAAATTCTTTTGTGATTTCCTATTTTTTATTTTTTGATTATTTTTTAAATATTTTCTAGCTAGATCAACTAGATCAACTAGATCAACCGGACACAGGCACCTATGGGTTTGACCCAAATAACGGCGTTGCTTCCATTTTTAATATTATCTATTATTATTATTATTATTATTATTATTATTATTATTATTATTATTTTAATTTTAATTTTCCTTTTCTTTTTTTAAATATTTTTCCTATTCATTTTTCAGACCGGGTTGGTTTGACCCAACTCACAAACCCGAAGAGCTGGCGCAAACCCATTTTTGTTGATAGAGTTTGGGCATTTTTTTTTTATTTATGATGCGTTTTTTCATTTTTTCGTATTTTTTCTATTATCTAGGAATTTTTTTATTATTACAGACAGATCGTATGGTCTAGGTTTGCCCACCTGGCCTGTCCACGTCCCTTGAATTAGGCAACTAGAAACAACGGTTCAGATATAATTACCACATCCTATAGTCCAGATCTAACCACGATTTTACATAAAAAATTCTTGAGACATGTACATTCAGTTATTATTTTAGTATTCTCATAATCATATTTAATTAACCTTATAAAATTTCAAAAATATGATGAAAATAGGGTTTAATTCACACAAAATTTTTCGTGAGACATGTATCGACATGCAAAGTAGAGATATATGTAGCGCAAAAATAAGATATTTTTTCAGACCAAACATCATGCAAAACATCAAAAAAATAATAACAAAACAGCGACTTAACAGCACTAAAACAACCAAAACATGTTGAAATTAACCCTAACAAGGATATATGCACTACTTTAACCCAAAAAGCATGTGTGCATCAAGACGGTGGAAAAAAAATACTTCGACTCCTCAAAATTCTTTCCTCTTATCCAGCTTCTTTGTCGTGTAAAAAAGATTGACGTTACATGCAATGAAATGAAAAATGCAAAGGGCAGAAGAAAACAGATCATAAAGTGAATCGTTACCTGGTTCGATGGCGAGAAAATATTGACGGAATAATTGATCGTGGATATGGAGACGTTCGAAATTAACAAGCGACTTCCAATTCTCTCTTTTTTCTCTCGATTTTCTCTCGGTTCTTTCTCTGCTTTCTCTCTATTTCATCTCTGTTCCCTCTCTTCGTCTTCACAAAATACATAAGCCGTTTCTCTCCATATTTGGGTGGGTTTTTAATAGAAGCCTGAAACTTCAAAATCCTTCATGTGAAGGTTCAGAAGTAGCTTTTGAATAAGTGGAGGTGAAGCGTTCAGAAGCCTAAGCTTTTGAAAATTGGGGAGTCGTCTTTGTTCGGCAGCTTGGCTGCTGAACTGGGATCCGTCCGACAATAAGACTATTGGGCGGGCCCCCAAACCATAAATAAATGGCAACGAAACCCAAATCAGTAAAATGCGATTTTTTTGAACCGTATTTCGTAAAAAACCCCTGATCTTACATTTGATTCAGAGGCCTTAGTTCATATTCAAGTTGGTATTTATCATACGGTCAAATTTTTCTGTTGCTAATTGTTAACTCCTTCTAGAATGCTATGATAGTTAACGATTGAGAGTGCCTTGCTATTAACTTTATTTGTTTTTGGATAAATTACCCAAAAAAAACATTCTAAATCTATTATAATTGTGCTAATTTAGTAATAATTTTTTTTATTAGTACAGTTCTAAATCTTTTATATTTATACCAATTCAGTTCTTCTGTCCTCTTTGACAATAATTTGTTGATATGGATCCCAATTGACACTGACGTGATCAATTTTATTAATATTTTAATATTTTTGAATTTTTATTTTTTTCTCTTTTTTTTTCCTCCCTTTTTCTTCCTCTAGATAGTCGTTGATTTGGCGACTGGCCAGAGTCGGTGAGGGTGAGATCAACCAAGCCCAGGACATTCCTTACTTAGCCATGAGCCTCGTCGGATCTAAGCGAGATCGCCTCAATGTTAAGGAGAAGTTGAGCCTCACCATGGACGAGTGAGGTTCCTCCTAACCATTGTAGGGCAAGACCAGACCTCACCATTGCTGGGTGAAGTCAAGCTAGCCTAGCAATGGTGGCGAGGCTAACCTTGCCCTTGCCGGCTAGAGGAAAAAGAAGGGAAGAGAAAAAGAAAAGAAAAAAAGATTTGAAATAAATATTCAAATATTATTTAAAATTTTCCACGTCAGTATTGGTGTCCACATGAGCGTTAGTTAGCCAAAATTGGCCTAAAGTACTGAATTGACAAAAATGCTAAAGTTTATGACTGAATTGATTAAAAAAAGTTTAGTACTGAATTGACACAATTACAATAAGCTTAACACTTTTTTTGGTAATTTTTTTCATTTGAATCCACCCATGTATAACAGTGCACTAGTATATTCCATGGTTTGCAATGTACAATAGGTTGCCGACTAAGGATAGATTGATTGAATGAAACTTGCCTGTTTCTACTATTTGCTATCTGCAATTGAGCCTTGAAGGATGGGGGGAGAAGGACAGTTTTAGTGTCAAAAGTTGTGTACAGAGATCACTTTGGTATCAAAAGTTTCAATGAGATCACTTTCCTGCCAAGTCGGAGACAGAAGGATCACTTTGATGCCTACTCTAGCCAAAAGTGCCACGTGCAATTAATAAATAATTTTTTTGATATAAAATGACATTTTAAAAAAATAAATAAGTCCATGTAGGTTGCCACGTGGACTTCTGCACATTAAAACAAATTAAAATACATCAAATTAAAATTTAAAAATTAGCTAAAATATAAATTCGTTTAAAATATAATTGAAATAAGCTTATAATGTTAAAAAAATGAAAAAAAAAAGATAGACTAGGTGGATAACAGGTGGCGAGGATTGCTGTAACCCTTGCCGCCGCCCCACCATTGTCGGCAACGGCTGGCGAGGTTGGGGGATGGCCCAACGAGGGTCGCCGAGCCTCAACATGGGGCCGGCGACCCTTGGCAGCAGCAAGTGAGGTACTGCGAGCCCTCACCCAGATTTGGGTGAGGATGGCGGTGCGAGGGTCACTGGCCTCGCCCAAGTTTGGCTGAGAGTCACCACTAGAGGGAATCAGCCGCCGATGGCAGCTCTCGGCCAGACATGGGTGAGGCCGCCACCCTCGCCTAGATTTGGGCGAGGGCTCGTAGTCCCTTGCTTGTCGTCGATGAGGATCACTAGCCTTGGACCATCCCCTACCCTCGTTGGCTATTGCCGGCGATCGTGGGGCGGTAGTGGCGAAGGTAACAACAACCCTTACCACCTGTGCTTCCGCTTCTTCTTTTTTTTCCCCTCTTTTTTTAGCTTTTTTTTTTTAATTTTATAGCTTATTTTTCATATTATTTTGAATAAAAAAATTTTAATTTTAAAAAAATGCCACAATAGATCTTCGACGAGCCACATCAGTGTCATATATTAATAAAATAAGGCCACATCGGATTTTCAGCAGACCAAATCTGATTTGGCACTAAAATGATCATTTTTTAAAAAACTTGACACTAAAGTGATCCGATTGAAACTTTTGGCACTAAAGTGATTCCCGTATACAACTTTTGGCACTAAAACTATCATTTTCCCAAGGATGGGAATCACTTGTTTTTAGTATTTTTTTTCCCTGTCTCTACTGCAGTCTCGACTCATTTTCTTTCAATAGTTGGAACTAATTTTAGTGCCTTCTTCCGTCTGTAACCATTTTTCATCATTTTTTTTTTTGCAATCATTTTTCATCATTTTCATGCAACCACCTGTTTACACTAGATTTTTAACCAAATTTTTCTTTAGAAAATATTTAAAAATACCATAAAATTCATAAAATTGAAAAATTAATTTTGGGAGCCTTGGCCGAGCCTTAGGATCCATTTATGAACAATTTATATATATATATTTAGAATTTTTAAAATATTTTCTAAATATTAAAAACCTAAAAATTCAATAAAAATAGCATTTGAGGCTAGAAAAATAAATAAAGATATCCAATATTTTTATTTTAATTCCCTTTTAATTTCGGCCAAATAAAATTTGAAAATTCAATTCGGGATTATAGGTTTCTTCATTGAGCATAATCTCAAATTAAGCCAAAAATTACATTTGTAGTCTTTTTATTTTTAATTTTCACATTTTTAGAGTCACGACATTCCCATCTATTACGTAAAATTATAATTTAGTCCAATTGTTCCATGAATTGCTCAATTTAGGCAAAAAGGACCAAATTGAACTTGAATTTTTCAATTTAGTCCCTAGATTTTGACCAAAATGAAATTAAAAATTTTTCAAGGACAATCTTGAAAATTTAAGTCCACTGCCTCATAGTTTTCGTCATTTTGGATCCATTGGTGAGAGTAATTTGGTTCAATTTGGCCGTTTAGGGTTTTGATTTCTCAAATTCATTTTCGGGTCAAACCCAAATTTGGGGGTTTCTGCACAATTCCGAGCAAATTTTTCATAACAATCATGTTTTAGATGGAATCCATATCAGAAAACCTAATTTTGGGGTTTAATTTGAAAAATTATGAATTTTTGTGGGCCAATTTGATGATTTTCATGAGTTGGGTTAATCAGGTTGAACAACATCCAACCCGTGACCTGACCACCCATTCCTTTCTTCCCCAAAATCTGCACTTCGTGCGAAGGGAAGAACCGAGAGTGACCAACCGATTTGTGTGCCATTTTGAGCATGCATGAGCTCTGATGGGTAGGATGATTGTGCCCGATGCTAATGTGCCAAATCACATGTGATTTCATTGCCGAACATGTGCTATTCGAGGTTCATTTACACCCCCCGGCCCCCTGGGGCCATGCCAATTTTTTTTTTTTTTTTTTTGAGATTGGGTATATGAATTTCACACAGTTTGGATCAAAAGAGGAGTTCATTTTTGGTTGCAAAGGGAGATAACAAATTAGAGAGAGAGAGAGAGAGAGAGAGAGAGAGAGAGAGAGAGAGAGAGAGAGAGAGAGAGAGAGAGGAGCTCTTGAGAGCCCCATCAACACTATTGAAGCTCTTGGTCGAAAAGCTTTGAGAGGTTCATCGAAGCTGCAGGCACAAAACCGAGCTCTAAGACCACCCGTTCGAGCTTGATGAAGTCACAAGGAAGGTCTAGAATCCTCTTGATCATCGTTTCGTCGCCAAAGAAGGTGCCATGTTTGAGCTCGAGCTCGGCCATCCACGGCCAAGCTCCATTTACTTCATCATTTTCCTTCAATTTTGCTTCAAACATCTAGAAATGCATCCCTGAGTTCATTTTGATCAGTGTTTTGCTTTGATCTTGAGTTGACATGTTGAGTTGAGTATCCTCCATGGCTGAATCTACCTAAGCATCTTTAGACTAATCTAGACTAAACCAAGTTAATCGGACTTGTAGGTCAATCCTCTAAACTTCATTGAGGCTTGATTGATGATTGGAATCGTTTGATTTGTTTCGGATTGTGTGTTTGAGCTTTCACCGTTGTCGTCTCTGTGAGCTTTGTCATTGTTGTTTTCACCATTGAACTAGGTTAGATTTTTATATGTTGTAATAGAGATTGAGACGAGTCTGGAGACACCAAGATCGGCCAAATCGGTTGAGATTTCATCCTTGGATCTCGCCAGATGACTCTCGGTTGTTAAAGGTTGTCTTCAATCTAGCGACCTATGATCGGTTAATGGCCGAGGTGGTGCTAACGTGACACTACATGGCATGCCATATCGACCGATTCTATTCTAAAAATAAATTATTTTGAAACTAAAAATATATCCAATTTGAACGACCACAGCTTTGCCATGTGTCGCGATCTATATTTTTTAGAAATAAAAATGATTTTTAGTATTAAAATGAATTTTCTTATATTAACATAGATTTTCGCAAATAAAAAATATAATTGTAGATCGAACGACGTAGATTAGTCTTCCCTCTTGATCCTGGCCATCTATTTTAGTAAACAAATTTGAGGGCCGTGGCCTCACCATGTGGCACAATGAGGAGCATTAGATTAGGAATTAGTTTAAAATTCAAAAAAATCAATAAAAAATGTAAAAAAACTCAAAAATTCAAATAAAAATGCCTAAACTATGTCGCTTTAGTACCGGTTTGGACCCCGTATGGTTCGGGCTGAGCATCTGTGAGGTGTTGGACAAGTCAACTTGACACAGTTCGAAAATTAATAAAAAAATAGAAAAAAAAAAGAAAATAACAAAAATATCCAAAAATTTGAAAAAATTCATCATTAAAAAATCAGAAAAATTCTCAAAAATTATCAAAAATTCCCAAAAGTCATTTAAAAAAATGAAAAATAATCACATTCAACTAATATCGCCCATTTTTATTGATTTGGTTTCCGAACTTCCCTCAAATGACCGTTTTGCTCCTCTAGACATTTTGTCCCAATTTTTTCGAATCACCCCTGAATACTGGCTTCATTAGGTATGCCATGTCTTGATTTTGATGCGATTTATCCATGATTTGATTCTTTGATTTGTGCACTTTTCATTATTGTCAATGATTAATAGGATAGTTATTCTCATTTGCATGAATACTTTAGACGTTAGAGCTTACCTCACCTCGAGACATTTACATGATATCCCTAGTTTAAAAAATCACTCAACTTAAGTATCGAAAGTGCGTCGACATCAACTAAATCCCCGAACCCTCTTCTCTAGTTTTCACAGAACCGAATGACGTCTCCCTACCGCCAAATAGGGTTTTCAATCTACCCTCCAAAAAAAAATTGATGGTGACTCCTATGGTGGGCACACACTGTACATGTCATCCAACCACACTAAAATTGATCACGTTTTAATAAAATTCCTCCATTGCGATTTAATATGGGCCTAGCAAAGCCCGCGCCTCGATCTCTCCATCCCATCGAGTGAATGAGAATGTGGCAATCCATTAACCCTCAAATCTACAATTTTTGAGAGGGTCACGACACCACCGTAACTGAAAACTAGGAAGATAGCAAAGGCATGCAACCCTCATGTACAAGCTGATCTTACGCGTGGAATACTCCCAAGTAGAGAGCTGATCGTGCGCGAGGTTTCAGTCATAGAAAGAACATTGAGATACTGATAGATGAACGTTTCAGGTTTTTTTGAAAATTCAAAGACTTGCAAGATATCCAAAGGAGGTTAAGAAATTTCGAAGTCTTTAGAACGAGAAGCTATCTAGTCTACCCTTGATTCACATGTATTCCTTACTATAGTGGCCGATGTGCATTAAAGGAGAGAAGGCTAAAAAAGTTTCTCTCTACACTTATTTGGAAATTCTTTTCCAAAGTCGAATAGTTGTGGTTGGCATGAAACTTATGTGAACTAATACCTGAAAATTGTCATGACCCCAACCTTCCTTTTGGCCCATATCAACGGAAGTGATCGTTGGAACAGCATTATGCTGCAACTGGCAAAAGGCCGTTATGCCTGAGTAATGCATCGGGTGAAGGCTCACGTCCTCGAAATTCAATGAAAACCTGGGTAAAGTAAATTTGGCGCAGTGAGCACATCAAGTAAAAATAACTTGATAGTTAGAACAATGAGACTAGATAATGCAAAATCACAACTTCCGAACCTGTAGTGGAGCTTTTCCACCTCCAAGAGCAAGAATCGTCTCTCGGAACCTTTGCCCAGTTTCTTTGACAGCCTGTCGACCAAGCTCAATAGATCATGATAAAAACCAATGGTTAATTTGGAAATAAATGCAATATTGAAGGAGAGACTTCATAACTGAATAGTATTAGACAAGACAAGAAGACTGCCCATGTGCAATGATTCAGAAACTTGATAATGACATGACATGACATTGGATGTAAGGTTGTCTAAGAATAGAGAATAATGCAGAAAAGATGATTGTAACACCAGCCTAAAAGATTTTTCAGTATGTTACACCATGGCCTTACTATGTGCAATCAATGGTCCAATGGACCTTCGCATAAGACTTCGGTTCACAATGGGAAATAAAACCTGCCTAAATTTTCAGGTTAGTAATCTTCTGCCGAAGACCTGGAAAAAGAACCAAAATGAAGAAAACCTACTGAACCAACTTAGTTCTCGGCGCTCTTCATCTCACACTAGAAAAAGAAATGAATCAAGCAGAACTCACACAAATATGAAGGGGCACTTTTTCCCCTGGGGGCTTTTGCATAACATGAGCAAAAATCACCATCATAACAGAGAAACTACAATTGAGATATTGCTGATGTGACAGCCCTATCAAACTCAAGACAAGTACAATAAAGCAATGAATGAGCTTCTTAGCAAATTGCTCACTTCCTCGTCGTTCGATCTCATGGAAAACAATCAATTTTGCTAAAACTTCCAAGAGTTACAAGGCCATGCTAATGCATAAAAATGGAATCACATTGGCTTGCCATTAGAGCTGGATAAAACTTCCTTGCTGTTTGATCTCATGGAAAACAATCAAACATCAATTTTGCTAAAACTTCCAAGAGTAACAAGGCCATGCTAATGCATAAAAATGGAATCACACTGGCTTGCCATTAGAGCTGGATAATGGAAATAAGCCATGCGTGGATGCTGAAAGGGCATGGAATGATTTGGGCTTATCCATGTCCAAAGAGTTCAAGTACGTAATCTAACAGGTACACGTGTACAGTCATTAGAGAGCGACAAACATATTAATTAAGCAAACAGGTATGCAGACCAATCAGGTTCAGCCAGGCTTCCATTCTTTGCCCACAACATTCCAGGAATTACTCACCACTAGTCCATACAGGGAAAAAACAGCAATTTAGCATGTTATTACTATCAAGGTACCCTTTAGCAGCATTATTTTTATTCTAGATATATCCAAAACTTCTCAGACATACCTTGCTGTCATCTAAACCTGCATCCTCAAATGCAGAGAAAGCATCTGCAGATAGCACCTCTGCCCACTGAAACAAATACATTCCCGATTAGAACCAAACACGTCATGGAATAAATCAATCTCAAGCATGAATATGGATAAACCAGTACTCAGAATTGAACATAGAAAAGGAGTGTATTATATTCAGAGAAAGTGATTCACAATCTATTAGAAACTAACTGTAAAGGACCTGAATAAAATCTGGCATGACCAACAGAAAAAAATATCCTATACCTTGTAACTGTAATAACCAGCTGCATATCCACCTGAATACAAGTGAAAAGCAATAGATTCCCCGCCGTGTAAGATAAAGCTGTATCCCATAAGGTATATATACACTCAAAGAATCATTTTGACAAGTAGAAAGACGAACCTGCAAATATATGGCTGAAACTACAAAGGAATCGATCCTCAGGAAGTGGAGGGATCACCTGGGTTGTTTCACAAACCCTTTGATCCACATCATATACAGATTCTGGCCCACCAGGAACATATTTGGTATGAAGCTGCAGATCTACACTTGCGAATCTTATCTGAGAAGCTCCACAGACAATAAAAGTAAGTAATAACCAAGTCCTACATTGGTATGCTTCCTCAAGAGAGCAATTTTTTTAGCATATGCAATTTGCGATTTCCCAACTATCAGATTTTACTTTGCTAATGTTCATTCTATCAATGAGCAATGATCTCCTCTGGAAAAATAATTTGATTTGCATCATTTCAAAGTATGTACAACAAAACAGCAAGATTTAAACCATGCTTGCACTAAGGTAAATGAACTAGTAAACTTTTCGCTCCCTCACTGTCATACGGACATGAACTGGTGAAATATGGCTTCCTCTCCTTTTTGTTTTATCATTTCAAACTTGTGTACTTGAATGGCCACAGCAGGATAGACAAATGTGGAATGTCAATAAATGAGAAGTGTAGCATTCAGCTCTTAATAAGTGCAGCACAACAAGGACATAGTACAGGGTGAGAAAATCCCCCACGGACAGGGAAATGGCTGCTAGAATAGCTTCTTCTCTTTGGAAGTTATTTGAAACTGTCCTAACTTCAAAAGGTGTCACAAAAGTAACAAGTTGATGAAATGGTGAATCATCTCCAGTTGCTTCTTAACCAGACAAAAAGCTGGAGAACTTGGCTCGACTTATTCTACAATTTCTTTGTCAGGGGTTTGTCATGCCTAAGAAACCATGGGCACCAAACCAAGTGACAGATTTAGAAAGGGAAAAGACAGTTAGTTAGATTGGAAAGGGAAGAACCAGATGACATAAACATTTTACAGGTGGTATAATAGGATAGGCAGCAGTTTGTCTATAGGCTCTCTTGGACTTATTATTATCTACTTGTCAGCTCATATATACATCCTTCAACACCACCAAGAGGAAATTCACTAATTATATTAAATGAGTAAGGGCCTGTTTGGTAACGTTTCTGTTCCAAAAAGTGATTCTGTTTAAAATCAACTTTTTTTTATTCTGTTTCCTGAATGAGTTTAGAGAATCAGAATGCGTTTGGTAACTATATAAAATTTTTGTTTCAGGAATAGAAACACGTTTGGTAACTGCACAAAATTTCTGCTCTCGAAAATAATTTCTATTCTCAATTTATCATTTAAATCAAATAATTACATAATCACGTTAGATGACTTTCCTCAGACTGTAAATTGTGATCCTCTTGCACCATGACATCTTTTTGCCGAAATAGGGATGCTTCAGATGCCGATGGTACTAATGTGGCATTGTACTCCAGCAACAAATCAGGCAAGGTTTAGAAAAAATCGAAAGGCAAAATCACCAAAAATAGGATCGCCAATTGAATTGACCCATTTCCTACTTTTGATATTTTTTGGGAATTTTCGAACGATTTGCCTATGAGAGACAAAATCGTTATTTGGAAGAAATTGAAAGAAAAAAATCATGAAAAATAGGATTGGTTAGTTGAAATGACCCATCTCCTAATTTTTTTCAATTTTTTTTGGAATTTTTTTGGAATTTTTCTTATTTTTTCAATTTTTTTAGAATTTTATGAATTTTCCATTTTTTGAATTTTTAATCATTTTATGATTTTTTTTTATTTTTTATTAATTTTCAAATTTTTATTTAAAAAATTCCGGACCGGGTCGGGTTGACCCGGCCCACACCTCGCAGGCACTCAACAAAAGTGAGAGAAGACTATCATTGCTTTGTGATCATCAAAAATGTTCTTTTTTTTAGAAACACCTTTTTTTTTTTTTTTTCTCAAATTGGAGCAGAATCAAAAACAAATCATTGGAACCAATCATGTTTCTAAAAAAGGGTTCACGGGAAAATAAACAAGGAGCAGAAAACGTTAGGGGGGGGAAAAACCTGTCCCAAAAGACCAGCAGCCCAGTAAACAACAGCAAAAACTAGAAAAAAAGGAAGAAATGCTTCTTCAACAAAAACACAATTTTCTTGTGGACAAATAGTCATAGGCGAAGGAAAAGAAAAACATCAACAGGGCATGTACATCAAGGACAAAAAAACAAAGCAAAACAAGTGTTTTTAGTGAGAAGTAACCTGGGCGAAGGCTTAAGGAGCCTGCACGAAAAGTCTAGCTGCGAGGAGCTTTCTATATACATCTTCAGGGAGACTCTCGCCAGTTTCATAGTGCTTTGCGATTCCATCAAGGATCCTGCAGTTCAAGGGTAATAATGTCTCTCCCGGGTTAATGACATATATACACTCAAACATATCATTTTGCGAGAGAGAGAGAGAGAGAGAGAGAGAGAGAGAGAGAGAGAGAGAGAGAGAGAGAGAGAGAGAGAGAGAGAGAGCGCTTTTATTGTGTCAAAGGTAGTGAATTTTTGGATAAAAGCAAACATCTCGATAAAAAGAAAACTAATTAAATTAAAGTTCTTCATTTGTCCTAACTATCGATTAGAAGATTATAATACAAATGAGGAATGGAGGATGGTAATTCTTTTTCTTTTCAATGTTTTTCATATGCAAGAGATCAAGTTGAAAATGTTCATTTGGTTAATTTCTTTGTTATACTGAATGTGCATGGTGTTAACAAAAATAGACAAATAATAAGAAAGTAAAATTTTATTTCTAACATTATAGATAAGGAACATTCCAACACTTATCAGAGGAGAATATACAGCACTAATTGCACTTGTTGATATCCGTTGGGACGCATGACAGTGAGCATTGAATAACCTAAATGAGGTAATTTTTCAAGGCGCAACCAAAAAAGGATAACATCAATGATAAGAGAAAAGAGTTTTAAATACAGGGAAAACAAACTGATGATATCTAGTCTTTAAGACCTTTACAACATTAAATACTGAATAAATGCATGGATTGTTTCTATATGTTAATTTTTAAATTTTATGCTTGAAACCAACATAACATGTACTGATGTGGATGTAACAGTATGTACACATCATCGTGAGTGTTTCCTTACTACCTAATTCACATAAATCACACATTAACGAGCTTTAAAAATAGGCACATGAAATAGTTAAAGCAAAAAATGCAATTTAAGATAACATTGTCGAGGTATATATCAACTCAATATATCTCCCAAGAAATTATTTTTCATATCTAAAGACACTTGGGGTAACTATCCATGCCCAAGTTGTGAACATGAAAACATAAATCTTCTTTTTTATCCTTAATATATAACGTCTACAATAGGGGCCTATCATTTGCCAAACGCCAAGAAGTCAATACCTCTCACTTCCTCACCATTAGATCCAGAGACGATGCAAAGGTTAATACGACACAAATGTCGCATAATGGTCCATGACGAAATCATCTAGTGTTATCCAGAGTATATTCATTACCATTTTCATTTGTGAAGAGCAAGTTTATCAAACTATATTGGCAGATCAATTTGATCTAAATCCCTTTAAGAGATACTTCATACAAAATTACCTGTGGTAACACCAGTTCTCCATAAATTGAGAGGGCAGTTCCACAGCATCCCACTCTATTCCTCTAATGCCAGCAACAAGGCCTTCGTCCTGTTGGTTAGCATATGTTGAAGTGCATGACCAAATTCATGAAAAACGGTTTCAACCTGCCAATTTCAACAATAAATTTTTTACCACAAATGTTTAACTAGCAGATAACACTCAGAAAATTAAGATATTTCATGAAGGACAAACTGCTATAGCAAGCACAATGTCACAAATCTCATCATTCATCTAAGAGTTTGCTGATAATATTTTCCGAGGCTCAAATTCTTGTGGCTCAAGAATGGCTCACTCATTCAAAACCTTCATGGTCAATACTGAGGACTCCATAAGTATTAGGGTTAATCAGAATATTTAGAATGGGGAGCAGGTAATAATGAAAATGGATAATAGACCCATCTCAAGATGCAGATATTAGAGAAGAGAAGTCTGTATCTTTAGGCATTATACATAGAAAAATATTAACATTAGTGGGATTCACAAAATCACATCAAAGAATAGGTTGGCATCAGAAATTCAGAAAAAAATTGCTTGGCAATTACTTCATTAATCTTCTCGCTGAGACTAATCTTCTCAGACTAACAAGTGTTATTTGACCTACATATTGAATCTTCCAGCACTCCCACTCCAGACAGTGTGGAATAAAATAATATACATAGATATCTTCACAGAGATGTCTGTATAATAGCAGAACTTTAAGCCCTATTTAAACTAGTATTGCCCGGGTTACCAAAATCCATTGTTAAATTAAGATTTGTGGAGGACCAAACTAAACAATCCTTTCTACCATCCTTGTTTCTGATGGCAATATTTCATTACCACTGGCTTGCATTAGCTTGTGGCTACACTAGCTACCCTCCATCTGCAAATTATTTCAGACCCAAATAAAAATTTCAGAAAGTCAATAAACAAAGGAAAGGAGTGGAAATTGACCTCTCGGAATGTCATAAGGCTTGGCTTGGTCCCCACAGGTGGTTTTGGTTGCACACCATGTGAGCGATCGGTAATCTTGTGCTTGCACCATCTCGAGACAGCACACGGCTTCGAGCAACAACCTCATCCATCCATGCACCTCCCCTTTTCTCAGATGGTCGAGAATAGGGATCAAAATAGAAGTACGCAATTGGATTTCCTGAAGAATCTTTTACACAGTAGAATCTAACATCACTGTTCCAGACCTGGAGGATAAATAAGCATTTTATCAGATCACATGTACTAACAGCACATGAAAGGCAGAAACAAAGCATTTGACTTATTTACCGGTGCTAGTCCATCAGCAGCCTCAATCTCAATTCCAAAAAGTGTCCTTGCAAGGTTGAAAAGGCCTTCCATTACTTTTGGCAATGAGAAATATGGGCGCAGTTCTTCCTAGAAGTTGCAAAAAGTTGTGAGGCTACATGTTCATATTCACATGCACAAATCAAGGTCAGAGTGAGAGCTTTAACCTCATTGATGTCATATTTTGATTCACGCAGTCTCTCGCTCAGAAGTTAATGTCCCAATGGCTCAAATCATCAGATTCTTTTGCCCCTTGACTCTTGGCAAAATGTTTTAGGTCCTCCATGTCTGAATAATCAAGGCAATCCATATCAAGATATGGAGATATGGATGTTGAGTTGAAAGTAAAAAGAACATCTGTGAAAGCATCCTGATATTCCCGCTGACATCATCAAATTGAATTGAAGTCTCAAACAAGCCACACACCAAACCAACAAACCCCCCCGCCCCCCCCAAAAAAAAAAAACCCCAAACTCTTCCTTTTTTTCCCCCCCCTTTTCTCTTGGCCCCATCCTCTTCCTCATTCCAATGCCTTTCTCACCAACCATTTGAGAAAAACACCACTATGCGCATGCCCAATGATGACCACATGATCCAAATAACCTCCAACTTATTAATCCACTCCACAACCCTCACCATCACCATTGGGCAGTCAGATTTGTATGTAATGCTATGTTACATTGACTGCATTGCCCTTGCAATATTCTAGATGTGCTCCTAGTTTTCCCCATCACTTTACTAAGGCTAGGTTTGCTTGAGTTAGCTCGATCACTCTGTGCCGGTGAAAAGTGGACCTAGGGATCAGATGGCTAGCTAAACCAAACACTGGGTGGCAATTGGATAAGTACAACTTGAAAGACAAAAATTGGGGATGACATCATGAAGAGAGAGAGACTTAGTAATACGCTCTTCACATGGATATAAGCAGAGAACACACATGATGCAAAGTGCAGTGCTTTCAAGCTTGAAATACAGGTATAACATGCACAGTTTGCAGCATAAAGAACTATTGTGAATATTTATCACAAGAGAACAAAAAAGTGCAGCACCAGATATTTTTACACCGACAAAATTTCCATATTCTAGGAATATTCATCTAGAGCACACCTTGAACTGCAGCATCCCATGAAGCACTTCTAAGTTTTTCTAGGAGCTCTTCCGCTTTATCAACAGTAGCCATTTTCATGGCCATGCTAACCTGATGAGAATCTTGCATCAATATGTGATGATAAGGCAATAACAGAGAATTGTTGACCCATGCAAATAGATTCCCCCAAGGATTATTCGAGCAGAATGGAGAACAGAATTCAGAAGCATACTAGAGAATTGCTTCAGGGACATTACATATACAAGAATACAGAAGTAGTTTGCATTGGATTACGCATCAAAATGCAATTCCAGAAAATTGCATACTTGAAAGAACATTGGAATCAAAGTGAAAATATTTTCAATAATTACTTACAATCTACCAACAACCACTTTTCTGCAGTAAATTTTCCTCTTTTCTCTGTAAATCATAAATAATAGCAACAGCCCAAAACAATCAGGGTTGGGTTTACAATTAGTGATTAATTTGAAAGGTATCGTCCGTAAGATGACAAAAAGAAAACTGCCTGACTTGTCCAATCAAACTTCATACAGAAAATAAAATAAAATAAAATAAGAACTAAACAGATGTTATTTAAACTAGAAAAATCTCATAAATAGCCTTAAAAACCCATACCTCAGCATAATTATTATACCCGAGAAGCTTAGCCTTTTCCAATCTAAGCTTCAAGATTTGGTCAATAATTAAAGTGTTGTCTATATCTCCGCTAGAGGCCCGAGTAACATAAGCACGGTAGATTTCCTCGC
The DNA here is from genome assembly GCA_019149425.1 of Psidium friedrichsthalianum. Taxonomy (NCBI): domain Eukaryota; kingdom Viridiplantae; phylum Streptophyta; class Magnoliopsida; order Myrtales; family Myrtaceae; genus Psidium; species Psidium friedrichsthalianum. The sequence continues at coordinate 20,338 of JAGVVM010001801.1, forward strand.
GTAAAGCTCTATTCGAGCATGTTGCATGACAGACATAAAACTTGGAGCATCAAGGTGATCACCCACGGCCCATCTTCTGGAGTTGCATTTTCATGCCCCTTGAATATGACAAAGAACGAGAAAAGGATGAACAATCAAACACTCTTGGATAAATAGTGCTGAAAATGAAAGTGTGACAAAAAAAAATGGAAGCTATTATGTATTACCTTAGACACCGCTGTTTGTGCAGCTAAACCAACAGCTGTAGCAGGCAATCCTTCAATATCCTTTTATCGGAAATCAATTTTTCAAACTTCTTTGTGGCGTCCAAGACATTCTCATCAAACTTTTTAGACAATTTTTTCAAGTTCCTGTAATCAACTAATAATCAAAGGGCAGAGGTTGGGAAATTGAAATATATAATAAAAGAATCTACTTAACTACTTTCTTGCCGTAGACAAAAAATAAACAATAAAAAAAGCTCCTTTCTTGCACATAAAGAGTAGTCTTAACACAATCAATGCCACTGCTAGATTTATGTGATGAAATCAGCATCAGATTTCGGAAATAAAATCAAATAATCTACTTAACTACTTTTTTGCTCATAACGTAAAGAGTAATCTTAGCACAGTCAATGCCACTGCAAGGCTTATGTGATGAAATCAGCATCAGATTTCCAAAATCATAGCTAAGACACTAGAATGTAGAAACAGCTGATATCTGACAAATCATTCCCACAAATTATAGCGAAAGTGTCTCCATCATCTCACACATTATATGCTGTTCAATGTCATAAGTCACAACAACTTTTAGTTTCTAAGCTAATAAATTTAAGGCAAATTATCCGAGGATAGCAAGGATAAGAAAATAAAAAAAATAAGTCTTTGCACACGTTGCTCATACAGCGGACAAAATAAAGCACACTGATAGTTATTCAAGCATCAACATTTATAAATTGGCAAAGATGGAGTTTTCAACTCAAATGGGAGTCCTAGAAGAACTCTTCAAGTTTAATTAGTAAAGCTATTTATTGCTCGACTACGGTTGGTCAAAAATGATTTGGAATTTGGCTTCGTCCATTGGGGCATTCAGTGGGTCGGTGTAAAGACTGTGTAAGCAGACCCTAAGAGCTTGGAGGGGTACATGCATTAGCAAAGAGAAGAGAAAAAGATTCAGTTGATTCCTCTAGTAGCTTTTTGGCTGATTTCGAGGGAAAGAAACAGGACATTATTCAAAACATAGACAGTCATTTCATAGAAAATTAGGAATCTTTGCTTTTTAGTTTGGATTTTTGGTATGCGCATAGATGAAGTCTTGATGTAAATGCATTTCCAGACCGACTAGACTCCTCCTGTACTTGATTTTGTAAAGGGTTTTGCATATCTGTAGTGCCTTTTTTTATGAATTACCTCCCTATTAAAAGAAAAAAAAACTAGTAAAGATTGTTTTGGGATTGCATGATGCTTAAGAAACCCTAGATATAAGACTTAGGAAGCTTTGGCTGTGATGCCTGAAGAATTTAATCGTTTTGAGTAATCATTCATTGGAACTCCTCTTCAAGTTCTCAATTGTAGCCCTCGAAATCACGGTACTTGTCGTGCCATTACTTATGGCCTGGAAAATCCCCTACATGAGGCATTTTCGGTGCTCGCATGTTAAATAAAGAACACACAGATTGGCCACAGGATGATTATTTCAACCTCACTTTGACTGTCCATTAAACCTCTAACCTGTCTCCTCTCAATAATCTATATGTCTTTGCTTTCTTAACCAAAGCTTCAACGCTATCACTTTTATTCCTGGTCAGGAATTTTATACATCTTCCTCTGCTCTCAGCAATTTCAACCTTAAACTCTTCTATAAAATAGTTTGAATGACTCGTTGTTCTAAACTCATCCTTCTAACAATTGTTTTTGGTAATCGAGTTAATTTCTTCAACCCTTCCCTTGCTACTTCAAGGACTCTCTACTGACTGTAAATATTTTATTTTCTGAAATAAAGGTGACATCACAGCTGAATCTCTTTGACCAATGTATCAGGATTATTTGGGCACGTTAAGCCTTGCTTACTAGAGGGGACTTTGTCTGATTACATCAGTTTGAAAACCAATAGGTGCAGGACAAGCAGAGCAGCCACTGAAATGAGAGACCATTAGAGACCCTTGAAGTTAATAAAAACCAATGATATGGTCAACATGTTTGTACTGCTAACAATATTCTAAGGTTATTCTTTGTTTTCATCTAAATTGAAATTGGTTCTCTGTAAAGGTCACATTTCTGTCTGAACTGCATTGGCATAAAGCTCCACCAACAGGAGCCGGAAATGGTATAAAGTCGAGAGGCTGAGCTTAACAAATGATAAAATAGTTGAGACTGGAAGAGCTGGAAAGAAGCTAAATTTTATGCACCACTATAGTGTGTCTTCATCTACAAGATGTGGGGTTCACTTCAAAATTTTGCGTATAAAAGTGAGATTGGAAGTGCAGGAAAGAAGCTAAGTTTTATGCAGCACCACCGTATGCCTTCATTGACTAGATGCAGGATAAACTTTGTGAAATCCATGCTCTGTGTGTGTACATCCATGCTCACAAGCAAGCAAATAATACATGATCTATACTACAGCAAAAGACACTTTGCGTTATCACTGTCACCAACTCATAGATTGCAATTTATCTGATGTATTTGTAAAACTCATCACACCTGCTCAATGTTGTTAAACTCTTCTCGTTTACCATCTTCCAGGGCAACCCCATTCAGAACTGCTTCCTTTAATTGGTCTGCAACAATATAATTTCAAACCCGAATGTCAACCAATCTCTAGAAAGTATAAGCACTAAAGTATGTATGCATCCTGTGCAGCGATACCCCTGTTTTGCAACTTAAAAAGTGAATACAACTATGAGGTAAATGAAGGGACACCAATAAAAATTAGATTTAAGACATTATGTCATCAAACTACCCGAAAGAGGAAGAAAAAGTGATACAATATGTTTTACTCACTTTCCACTATACGTTTTTGAGCATCGCTCAGTGTGTTCCAATCAGGTGAGCCTTGAAGAGCTTTAAAAGCATTGTAAACAGGTTTACTTTGCCCAAGTCTAAGCTGAAACTTAACCTTCTCTGCCTGCAAAGCAAGACTAAGCCAATGTAAGCATCAACATTCAAGACTTGGACAGCCACAAAAGCTAAATGGATAAAAATGAATAGACCAGGCACATGGCACATGGCACGGTAGAGTGAAACATATACTTTCTAAACGCAACAAGAAATATCTCTTACTCGAGAACACTTAAAGTCTCCTATCTTAAACTCCTTTTCATCGCTAAATAAATCATTTCAAGAATGAGATCCTCGTCCAAATGAACCGACCAAGCGAAAGAAATTACCTGGACTTCCTCTATCGCGGCACGCAACTCAGCTGTATCCTTGACGGCCTTGAGATGATTGATCATTCCCCAGACCACAGTCAATTTATCCACAATCTTCTCCAATGGCTCCACAAGCTTTGGCCATGATGGGCCCACCGTCCTCTCCAGTTCCTCCAGATCACGCTCCTGTGGCATATCCGCAAACACATTACAAATGCCAAGACCTCAAACAACAATATCAGCAAATAACCGCCAAACCACATAGACCAAAAACAAAAAAAGAAAAAAGAAAAAAAATCATTCACACCAGCTTTTTCAAGAGAGTTAGGACTCCGGAGCGGACGTGCTTGGCCTCGACGGCGTCGAAGGGTGGGAACTCGAAGTCCTGCAAGAGGGGATTGCTCTCAACGGCGGCGGCAGCCATGGGCGGAGCTCGGGGGGCGAATGGCGGAGTGGAGGCGGAGGAGCAGGTGGTGGAGAAGGAAAGAGAGGTGGATCTCCGAGGGCTGCGGAGGCAGAAAGAGAAGGAGGAGGACCACAGAGGGCAAGGGAACGATTTTTTGGATGGAGAATGGTGGGCCGCGTATCGATGGAGGTGATGACGATGATGGTGGACAGAGCGAGAGAGCGCGATGCGGGTCGTAGAAGCCATGAGTGTGAGCATGTTGACTATAATAAGGAGAGTCGGCGTCGACACTGAGCCCGTGGCTGAGGCCCTCTTTCGGATGCGTCTCATGTCGCCTTTCTTCGTTTTTACTGAATTCTCCAGGCTGGATCTTATCTTGGTTCCTACGTTCCTTCGGCTTGATGGCTGTGGGCGGGCCCCAGCCCGAGGCCTGCATGAATTGACATGTGATGTTATGTTTTTATTGGCGGAATCATCGGATTGGCTTGGGTTTAGTCCGTTGGACTAGCTGGTGATGTGTACGGGGGACGATTCTGGCTTAGGCTCCATATGGTGACGATTCTGATTTTAAAAATTGATTTTGAGAATCAGAATGCGTTTAACAATTGTATAAAATTTCTATTCCTGGAACAAAAACATGTTTGGTAACTATATAAATTTCTGATTCTATTCCTAATTTTTGGTTCTAGAAAATGAAATCTCATTCTTATTTCATCAAAAACTTAAGAGTAAACATTGTCCTCACTTATGACCCAACAAAAAATAGGCAACTATTAATGTATATTATAAGATTAATGAAGCTCTTTTGAGAGTGTATTGAGTTCAAACCAATATTGCCCTCAGCCCTCATTACACTCTCAAAATGCATAAAAAAAATAGCCCTATTGGTTTGAACTATTTGACTTCTTCATCCAATAATGGATATTTTAAGACTAATGAAGTTCGATTTGGCTGATGGATCAACTTGAGGTTTTTAACCTATCCAATGAGAAACCAATATCGATGTTGTATTACTTGCATATGTGCTCACTCATGACCCAACAAAAAATATCGATGTTGCATTCACGCTGATTATTTTTGTTTTTTGTTTTTTTCCAAAATTTACTAAAACTAGACTAAGTCTAAGTATATAAACCTAGGCAAATCACAACCAATAAAATTAAGTGCACAAGTAAAAATCATGGCATTAATAAATCGCATCATAAAATCCAAACAAAGTTCTAAGGCCTTAGGGAATGTGGTTCAGGTTTAATTTCAAAGGTATTTATGAGTTTCCTAAAAAAGAACAAAATCTATAAAATTTAAGGAATCTAGATCCAAATTTATGAAAAAAAAGGGGTCAACTAGCCTAATGTAAGCTTCTTCTATTTTTAGGGATTTTTTGAAATTTTTCTGATTTTTTATATTTTTTTCAATTTTCCCGATTATTTATTTTATTTTTATTATCTTTTTTTTTTGAAAATAAGATCTTATTCTATTTTAGGTCAAGGGAAAAGTAACGAAAGAACTGAAAGAGAAAAGTAAGAGATGTGGTACTTCATTTTATTTTATGATTCTTAAAATTGATTTTTTTTCAAAATCAACTTTTTTTTTTTTTTATTTTTTGCTCCAAAACTGTTCACGGGAACATAATTAAAATCAGAATCATTTACGTTACCAAACAGGATTCTGATATTTTTTTTTTATGGGAATAAAATCACAAAATCAGAATGTTTACCCATATACAACCTTAGTGTGCATATGAAAGATTATGCATGAAAGTAGGATGCTAGCATGAAAACTCAGGCATTGTCGCAGGGGAATGATTTTGTGGATTATGCAAACTTTACTTGACTATACTCGTTCATCAGTCCGTTGACTGGGAGGTAGGAGGTAAGAGAAAAAAAGTGAGGGATTTGCTGGGATCCAGTCAATTAACTTCACATATCGAGCCATACGGAGTCCGATCCTTCAATGAATCCTATGACTGAGCATAAGTTTTCCTAGCCAAGAACACTAGCGAGATTATCTATCCGCGGAGAGACAAAAATAAAAATAAAAAGTTTAAACTAAGCATGCAAGCATGTTAGGAAATTTAACGAATGGGATAAACAAAGGAATCGGACTCTAAGGCGTGATAGCATACTCTTTAAGGAAATCGATAAGTTCTAGGAAGTTTGGTCATCATACTTTGCCACGCTGATTGAATGCTGATGTCTAGGGTATAAGTTCAGGAAGCATCTGAGATCGTCCTTGCGCTATAAATTCGTTTTTGTTACTCTGGTGGTTTGCAATGTCGTGGAGGAGACGTCGGGAGGTTCTCCGAATCTCTCAGATTCATTGGGTAGCTTAAGCTAAACGCATATGAACTTCAGAGAAGTGAAGCGTAATAGCTGCTGGTAAGAAAGGTTCCCTGGATTCATGGGAATGGCGAATCAAATTGCAATCCAGTAGTCATTCATCAAGATGTTTGATTACTTGAAAATTCGACTTGAAAGATTAGAAACTTAAATGATAACTCAAATGGTTCCAATGTATAAGATCATTAGCACTTACTAATGAGGCCCTATGGCTTCTATTACACAGAAGAATAAAAATAAAAAAAAACACTTTTTTCATGGAGAGAGATAAATTTCACCATTCGAGTCACAAGTATCTAACATGTTCATACTAGAAAGAGATTCTTTAATCAGAAAAAATTTAGTTCAAATGTGAGGTACCTATTCAGAAGTTTTCGCTTACTTGAATTTCACTTATTAGATTCCATTATGGAAGACAGAATTTTTTCTGAAGAATTTGCCATGATATATTTGATCCATGCATAATATCATAAAAAAAAATTGATACAAATTTTGGCCAGTCATGACCTTGCAAACTGAGAATGTAATTATCAGGCCAATAAGTTGATCGCAAAATAGTGAAGATCCCAACAAATGGAGGAAAAACTAACACAGTGGAATTCTATCGTGATTCATTTAAAGAGCGTGATTCACCCAATAAGTTAGGGTGCGCATGGTAACACTTCTAAATCAAAATTTTTGATTCATAAGTGCTTCTGAAGCATAAATCTATTTGGTAAAGTAATTTCTGAAGCAGAAATATGTTTTGTTCGCAATTATATATTTCTATTTCTGAAACAACTTTTTACTTCATAAGTTGTTTTTGGGAAAATTCTGAGAAATAAAAAAAAATTTACTTCTCGTCATCAAAAGTCATTTTTTTTCTTTTTACCCCTTCCTTTTCATATTTTCTGTCTCACTCTTCACTCATCTACCTCAACCAAATCCGTCCGGATAATTATTTGAATAATAAAAAAATTCATAAAAAAATAAAAAAAATTAAAAATGATTAAAAAAATTCTAAAAATGGGAAAAAAATCCTTAAAAATTCCAAAAAAATTAGAAAATCTCGAAAATTAGGAAATGGGTCCATTCAATTTTTTTTTGGTCGAAGGGTCCATTCATCCAATCCTATTTTTGATGATTTTGCCCTCTCTTTCTTAAAAAATGACAACTTTGCCCCTATAGGCAAATCGTCTTGGAAAATTTTGAAAAATTCCAAAAAATTACAGAAAATGAAAAATAATCAAATTTGATTAGTCAAACCCTTCTTTGTGATTTTCACTACTGATCTTTCTCAAAATGATAATTTTTCCCTCCTATGGACAAATCATTCCAAAAATCCAGAAAAATTCTAGAAAATTTTAGAAATAGAGAAATGGACACATTCGACTAGCTAACTATATTTCTGATGATTTTGATTGCAAATGTTTTCAAAATGATAAATTTTCCCCTTTGGAGAAATTGTATCCAAATGTTCGCAACTCCTCCTAAACCTCTAAACAACCATTCTCTAAACCTTTTAGGCTTTATTAGGGATGCTATGTTTTGATTGATGCATTCTATCTACATATTCATGGTTCTTAATTTGCGCACCTATCATTATTGGTTGTAATTGATAGGTTAGATATTCTTATTTGCATGAACTCTTAGCTTTTTTGTGTCTCTTCACTTGTCTAGTTTAGTCCAACAATAGGTGCGGCTGCCCCAAAACATCCTTCTATGATCCAATGGAGCCTATAATGTTGTACCCTTTTAAACTTTTTATTTATAGAAAAACCAAAACTAGGTTGAAAAGATAAAGGTGATGTCACCTCACTTTTTGCCTTATCTTTCTACTTAGAGATGCCTTCATGCCAAAATAAGCACATCATTATTATAGTTTTATGTTCCAAGTTCTCATTAATATTTATGTGATCTCAAGGCATATACAACTACCGTAGATTTATGCTTCTAGAGATGGTTTATGCATAAAAAAGGTTCATATATCATGCTCATTGTAATATAAACCACACTCAAATGCACAAGAGAGGAAGCACCGGAACTACCCATGCTTTTGGCATTGATATATGAGCTTAGCCATCGTATTTATTAATACAATTTTTCTATAATTTGGTCCGTATTTACATAAATGCAAATACCAATAAATTATACGTAAATCAGTTAGTATTTACATTTAAATTTTCTTGAATAACATGTATTTTAGGTCAGGATCAATCATTTTTCCTAGAATATTTTGTGTTAATAATGTTCGAGAAGTAGAAATTTTCAATCGTTACCAAATGAATTTCTGTTCAAGAAGCAAAAATTTTGCCTTGTTATCAAACATCTTTTTCTGATCAGAAATCAACTTTTGAAGCAAAATAGAAAAATTAACTTATGCTTATAAAGCAAAACTAGAAAAATCAACTTCTAACCAGAAATTGATTTTTGAAGCAAAAGTGTTACCATGCGTGCCCTTAACTTCCTAGTCGAGCTTTGCGAAATCCGTACGATCGATGACTCTGAATTTGATGGATCCTAATCCTATGACGAAGCAAAAGTGCTCCTATCCAAGACTACTAGTGAGTCGATCTTTTCACAAAAGATAACAAAAAATTTTAACTTTGAATCAAGCATAGGTGTAAGCATGGTTCCAAGGTAAAACGTGAAACTTAGATAATCAGATCGGTGGGAACCAATCGGTACTAAGTTTTAGGATATGGAGGGTAGGTTTTAGGTTTCAAAAATTAGAAAACCTGTTCTGACAGGTAAGTTCCAGGTAGGTGGAACCTGGAATCGGAACTTGGAACCTCGAGCAAGTTTTTATATTTTTCTTAGTATATGTTTTCACGTCAATCTATGATATTTTATAGTGTCCGATAATGAATATGTAATCCAGAATCACTTTATCATTGAGACTTTTATTTTGTTAATGTTTCATATTTTTCGTGTCTCTAAATATGAATTGTGGTCAGTGAATTTCAGTAACATGTGGTGATCATTAAAATGTGATTATTCACTGCAATCGTTCGACTGAGAATACATGTGGAATCTGGGTGGACCCTAAAATCGACCTTGGAACCTATGATAGAGTAGGTTCTAGATTTTAAGATATTTAGGATATGTTTTAGATTCTAAAAAATGAGGAACATGTATAAATGGGTAAGTTTTAGGTTTTAAGTGGAATTTGTATCAAACTTGAAACCGCTCACCGCTCATCAAGTATGCAAACCATCATGACCAAAAGAAAAAAAGAAGGCTTAGTGATGGAATCCAGCACCATCTGTTCGCGCACGAATCCAACTCGAATAATGCTTCTACAAATTCTTTTTTAACATGTCAAGAGTTAGTTTGATCATCATATATTGTGATATGTTGTTTTGGTAAAATACTTTATTGGATTACATGGTTTACAGAATAGATATAAAAAGTAAGCACTAAAAATTTACGTAGTGAATGTCAAATGTTAAAACATTCAAATGCTGATTAGAGTGAGACGGACATGAATGTTTGATGATAACTAAAAATCGATAATTAGAGTGAGACGGATGCAAAGGTCTTGTTTGACAATGATTTTGATTATCTAATTCTGTTTACTAAAAAATGATGAGAATTTTGTTTGGTAACAAAAAATGATTTTGATTCTATTTTCGGGAACAGCTTAAGAGCAAAAACGAGAATAAAAAAATATGATTCTAAAAAAAAAAAGAATCACTTTTGACAAGGGGTGAGCAAAATGGACCGTATGGGCCAAGAGGTTTGGTCCGGTTCTTGAAATCACCGGTCCGGTCCATGTTCCGCAAGGTGGAATTGGTGTTTGGGCGGTTTGGTTCCTGATTCTAAAAGGGAACCGGACCAATGGACGGCCTATTCAAATTAACGATTTTTCATTTAATTTTTTTAATATAAACATATGATGGCATTCCTACATTTGATAGCAGATTCAAGTTTCTACATTTGCCATTCTATTTGAATACTCTGGCTTTGATCAATATAGAGATGATCAGAAAGTCCCTTTTGGGCCCATGAAGCACATGCTTGCTCTCAACCCGCAAGTCGCAGCCACAAGCAAGGGGCTCTGGATGCAAAGCTTGAGCACAAACCTTCACCGCCTGAGACTAGCTCAATAGGGCAATCGGTATGCACATTTGCTCTCCAGAATTATGACTTTATTTGTGGAGGCAATTGGTATGCATAGAAGAACTTGGCAATTGGTATGCACAGAAGAACTTTTCATTTTATCCTTATGAAGGAGAATGGGTATCTCTCAAGCTATTTTATTTGATGTACTATATACGTGTGGTGTCCAAACTTGGGTTTCTATTTCGTTTTATTTAATTTTCCTTTTTATTTCATTTTACAGGTCAAATGGAACTGCTCGTGAACTAAACCAAACCACGGTTCAATCGAATCCACGATTTTAGGGACATTTGGTCTGATCCACGGTTCTTAAGGGAATTGGACCAATCCGAACCATGCTTACCCCTACTTTTCAGAATCATAAAAAAGAATAAAGTCTCAATTCTTTTAAAAAGATTAAGTCCACATAGACTTTTGAATTTTTGAAAAAAAAAATTTAACTTAGATTGAAAATTAATAACAACTAATTTTTTAAATTAAATTAAAAATATGCTTTAAAATTTAACAAAAAGTTAAAAAAAATTTTAAAAGGGGGGATTAAAAAATTTTAAATTTTTTGGTTAGATAATATTTCATCGTTTATTATTTTTTATTTTTTAAAAAAATTAAAAATTTTAAAAAAGAATTCTCAACACTTAGCTTCTCTCGAAAATAGAAATTTTATGCAGTTACCAAGGGTCCATTTGGCAATATTTTGATCCGAAAAAGTAATTCTGATTACAATAATATTTTATTATTATCTTCCCGATTAATTTTATAAATCAAAATGCGTTTGGTAATTGCACAAAATTTTTATTCTCGGAACGGAGATGAATTTGATAACATACAAAATTTCTATTATGAGAACAACTAGGTGGTGAGAATTCTTTTTTTAAAATTTTTCATCTTTCTTAAAAATTTTAAAAATGTTTTTTTCACTTTTTTTGCATCTTAAATTTTTTTTAATTCCTCCCCTTTTTAAAATTTTAAATTTTTTTAAATTGTAAAGCCTATTTTTAATTTATTTTAAAAACTATACTTAAAATTAGTTGTTATTTAATTTTCAAATCTAATTTTAGTTTTTTAAAATTTTAAAATTCAACGTGGAAGCCCACATAGACATAATCTTTTTAAAAAAGACTGATACTTTCTTCTTCTTTTTTATTCTCAAAAGTAATTATTTTTTTAGAATCAATTTTTTTTTATTATTTTTGCTTTTTGCTCCAAAATATTTCCGAGAATAGAATCGAAATCATTTTTGTTACCAAACATATTTTTGATTTTTTTGGAATAGAATCAGAGAATCAGAATCCGTTACCAAATAGACCACAAATGAGTTTCTGTTTCAGGAACAGAAATTTTGTATAATTATCAAACGCGTTCTGATTCTATAAAAATCATCTAGAAAACAAAATCAGAAAATGTGATTCTAATCAAAATTACTTTTTTGGATCAAAATCGTTATCATACAGGCACAAAGTAAGTTCATTTAGGAAGGGACCCCAAGGTGCATAGAACTAAGAGAGTGATTTTAGTAGCAATGGGGAGCGTATTTTCCCGTAAAATAAGGGAAGTGGCCAATACCATGGCCCCCACTTGGGTGTGCTCAAGGAGAAAATATTGGGTGCACCTAGAGTGCCATGTCATCTTTTAGCCAGACCACAGAAAATTTGACATGTGTCCAGGCGTGTCCCACTCACAGCGAATTTTCAAAATCCTAGACATCTTTCATCTCCATGAATGCCGTTACTTCTTTCCCCCCTTCTTCTATTTTTGCGTCTTCCCGAGGACTCTCTCTCTCTCGATCTCTCGATCGATCGACCATGGAAGGAGAAATAAAAACAAATTTTGAAATCTCGTATTTGCTTCTTCTCGAAATCGGCCTTTGCCATAGCCTCTAGCATCGTCTCCACGCCCATCAGCAGTCACGATCACACGCACAAACGCACTCAAATCTCGTCGGACTCCCTGTTCGTTCGCATAGCTTTTTTCTCTAAAAATTTGTCCAGTGGTATCTCTCGAGGTTTGGTCGATTCCTCTTCCCGTTCTCGTTTTTCTCATTATGTTTCAGCTTTGATTTGGTAGATCCGATTTTGATTTTCCTCCTTACATGCTAAAGAGGGTTATGGTTGAAGTAAAAAACTTTCACTTGAACATCAGATGGATTGCTGTCCCATGGCTTTTGGTGGTACATAATATTCTCAGCTTCAAATGATCATATCAAATGGGTGGTTAATCCTCTTGGTGCTACTCCCATGAGAAGCTTAATCAATAATCCTAATAGAGAAAGCATTCTCTTAGAAGTTTCTGCGATAGATACTACTCAAGCGGTAGACTTGAAAATACTTGTGCAATGGGAAACATGAATTGGAGGATAAACAGAAGAGCAAGCAATTGAATCCAAACACTGCATAGTCGCATCACATGATTGGTAACTTTGCATATCGCATTGCTAAAAACCTTTCTTCCCTTGATAGATAATGCCTAATAGTATGTTAGTACAACAAAAGTATTGTGCCTTTTTCCCTTGCATTGATACTGCCACACCACCTTCGCTATTGTATGTTTAAAGGTTAACACATGCTCACAACCATCTCGTCTGAAACCTTTCCCTCCCCTTTTGCACACAAGCCCGTCAATTTTTAGCATCCAAATTATATCATCCTTGATGTCTCCACATGCATTCTACTAAGGTTATCTTCCCTTAAATGCTCTCACAAAGCATCCTCATCTCAGGTTCAGTCATATTATACATATCTTGGCATCTTAGGGACTGATGCTTCGTCCTGTAAGACATGGGCAGGCTTATCCTCAGCTTAATAGAATTTTCCTTTAAACTTTAGTAGTATCTTGCAATCTCACAAACCTTCAAGCAAAATTCTCCATAACATAAATCCAACTAATATCCCGTGAGAGACCTCTTCATCCCTTCCGTAATGTTTGGCAAAATAGAACCACAATTGTGAAAATTATCCAGCTCTTTAGTTCCTTTTCATAGGTATCTGACCTTTTAGTTTTTGATTTCCTATTCTCGCTTCATTTCGCATTGCTTCTTTTACTAAACTTTCATCTCACACGTTATGCTTTGTAATTCTTTTCATTGTTCAACTAGATGATACGGCCCTACACAGGCAATAATTTTTAGAATTTTTAAAATAACACACGCAGTAATTCGTGTATAAGCGCCATAGAAATTAGCTGACGAAGGATCCTCTTAAACATGTAACATCGGCAAGTTGGTTATATTTCATACACGTAACACTAGCAACTCGGTTATATTTCATGATATGTGTCTAAGCCCAAGGAATCAAATCTCCTATAAGCCATATCAAATCAACAGTAAGTAGGAAAAATGGCATATCCATGTTCTGAAATGGTTTATTGCTAAGAATATTGCCAGATTCCATTCAACATATGGTTTGTTCTTATAGGTATGATGTCTTCGTCTAGTGTGAATGAGACTAGTTGGAGTGAACTAACCTTCCAAAATAAAAGGTGTAAGTGTGATAAGTGTGCTACCATGAAAATATCAGAGTCAACTAAAAAAAAAAGCAAAAACAAAGGCAAGCTCTACTATCATTGTGAGGATAGAATGTGTGACTTCTTTTCTTGGTGTTTGCCTACAAGCGACGTGCGTCACTCTATCATGAAGGTTCCTCCTGCAGTACCTGAAGATGACATGAGAAATATTGAGTACTTGCTTGAGCATTTGAAAGACAAGCTCAAGAACATTGATGAGAAGATGTAGAGATTTAGGCATGATATGCACCATTTAATAGGTGTTTTTTTTTTTTTAGTTTGTGTTTTAATGGTTCTTTTAGTAGGACTACTTGTCTAGAAAAAGTAGACAGTTGGAACTTGTAATTTTGCTAGTTTGAGTGATGAAAATTCAAAATTTGGTATTCGATGTTGAGATACACGCAACATGCATAGGCAAAAAGATAACAAACGCAGCGGAAATAAAATACCCATACATGTATCTCCAGAGGCGTTGTTCGTGCGTTTCAATCAAAAATCAAATTAAACGAATAGGGTTAACGAATTACCTCTTGTAGCGTGCTTCAAACGAGTTGATTCAAATGTTCTTCGATTCGAGTCCCACAAACGTCGGACCTCTAGTTCAGACACACCACCAATCGCACGACGAACGGAAGAAAGACGACGCGGAAAAACTCCACACTCGATTGTGCTAGCAATCTCGTGAAAAGTAACTCTCCGCGCTCTTGATTTTCGGTTACCGTAAGAACAAGAAAATGAGAGAGTTTTTCTCTGAATTTTCTGGATCTCTCCTTGCACTCTGAAGCACGCCCACGGAAGAAGTATTTCTCTCGGATTTCTTTTTGCGCCAAGCTTCCAAGAAAATGCACGCATCCGAAAAAAAAAATTGCTTTCTCTTCCTGTGCACAAACCCACGATCTAATCGTGGGTTTGTATGCGCAACGGTCAGCACGTTGCTGACCGTTTTCCATTGGCACACGATGAGCAACAATTGCTCATTGTGTGCCACGCACATGGTTAGCAATTGCTGACCATGTGCATGCACTATTCATTTTTATTTTTTATTTTTTAAATATTATATAATAAAACTCATGGTCAGCACAATTGTGCTGACCATGATAACATAACAATTATATATAATATATAAAAAAAAATATATATATATATAAATTATATCTTCATATAATTTAAAAAAGATTACATGCGTGCATTTTGGATACATCAATATGTGTCCTATTTAAAGAGTGCGTGCGCATCGTATGCACGTACGTCCAAGACCAAAAATAAAAATTAAATTAAATCTAATTTAATTTAATTTCAATTTGACTAATTCGATAGTCGTGATTGCAACATATTTGCAATATCATATTTTCCGTTCA
Organism: Psidium friedrichsthalianum; assembly: GCA_019149425.1. NCBI lineage: Eukaryota > Viridiplantae > Streptophyta > Magnoliopsida > Myrtales > Myrtaceae > Psidium > Psidium friedrichsthalianum. Next base: position 35,386 of record JAGVVM010001801.1, read on the forward strand.
ACGTCGTCATGTATTGGTTAAGGTGTGTGACATCCCTAGGTTCATCACTAAGCTGGCAGTAAGACAAGTACTAACACATTAGTACTTCCAAGAGAATTGATTGTCCCGATCAACTACTAGGTCCTACAAGCCACGAGTGACATCTAGCAATATGTCATGGCTACCCAGATAGTGTGAATATTTTAAGAACATTATGAACCTGTCAGCTCTAGTTACAGTGTAATTCAATCCCTCCGTCTTACTATGTCCCGATCGAACAAAGGCCATGGAATATTTGTCAAGCCACCAATTTGATCATATGCACAAATCTAATTTACATGCATTTGTACGAGACATAAACGTTTTATTCTCGGTTGTAACCTCGGCCGAGGATTTCAATGCATTGTCATAACTAGATCGCATAGGACATCATACCTTGCATGTAACAAGGAGACAGATTCCATTTTGTGCACACGTGTGACTTCGTATGTGCACGAACTATAACCATTAAGTACAGAGACGGATCAGCGAACCGCCAATATGCGCACTTATGAATTATAGCCATCCAACGTACAAGTCAACACTGTGCCTCAGGTCTAAGGATTATTTACACAAGACTTGAGCATGAACGATTAGACATTGACCACGCTAAAAGCTTCCATGTCGCTAATCGTTAAATGTGTGTCACGTTCAGTGAACTTGTCTGACACAAGCACCTGTGTTCCAATTCGGGCATCGCAATACCTAATGACTCGTGACTCGTCATTCCTTTAAGTATCCAATACTTAAAAGCAAAATTAAGAACACATCGGTCTCAACAGGATCATTAATATCCACTCAATGATCCATCGACCGAGAACAATTTAAAGATTCAGTCTAACTATGAACCTGCCACACATATTCTTGACGTCTCAAGAATAGGTCTAGTCACAACTGATCTTATGGAATTTATTCATATATAATTGGACAAATGAATAAACACGTCTTTGCCATTAATTTAATAATAAATTGAAATACAACCGAAATCCCTAATATATAACTATTACATAGTTGCTTTAGGGCATATAACTAACAATCTCCCACTTGCACTAAAGCCAACTTGTTTGGTACCTCAAACCCATTTTGTCAATGTGTCTTTCAAAAGAAGACTGAGGTAAGGCCTTAGTAAAGGGATCTGCCACGTTCTCCGCTGAGGCAATTTTCTGCAAGGCGATATCACCTCTCCCAACTATTTCTCTGATGAGATGGAAGCGTCTCTCAATATGCTTGGACTTCTGGTGAGACCTTGGTTCCTTAGCTTGAGCTATTGCCCCATTGTTGTCGCAAAACAATGTAATCGGCTGCTCAATGGAAGGAACTACTCCAAGTTCAGAAATGAACTTCTTCATCCAAGCAGCCTCCTTTGCTGCTTCAGAAGCGGCTACATACTCTGCCTCAGTGGTGGAATCAGCAGTTATGCTTTGTTTGGAACTCTTCCAACTAACTGCACCACCATTGAGTGTAAAGATAAACCCAGATGTAGACTTATAGTCATTAGGATCCGATTGAAAATCGGAATCAGTATAAGCTTCAACTTTAAACTCTCCTTCTCCATATATCAAGAATAAATCCTTAGTCCTTCGTAAGTATTTAAGGATATTCTTGACTGCTATCCAGTGTTCTTCCCCTGGATCAGACTGATATCTACTAGTAATGCTTACAGCATGTGCAATATCAGGTCTGGTACATAGCATTGCATACATTATGCTTCCAATAGCAGATGCGTAAGGTATCCTCGACATCCGTTCTCTTTCTTCAGGAGTGTTGGGACACATCTCCTTGGAAAGGCGGATTCCATGCCTAAAAGGCAATAATCCTCTTTTGGAACATTGCATGTTAAACCGTGTTAACACTTTGTCTATGTACGTAGATTGTGAGAGGCCAATCAATCGTCTCGATCTATCTCTATAGATCTTGATACCTAAAATGTAGGTTGCCTCTCCTAAATCTTTCATGGAGAAATTCTGTGACAAGAATAGTTTGATCGATGATATCATCGGTATATCATTCCCGATCAAAAGTATATCATCGACGTACAGAACTAGAAACACAATTGCGCTCCCACTAAGCTTCTTGTATACACAAGGTTCATCCGGATTTTTGATAAAGCCAAACGATTTGACCACCTCATCAAAACGGATGTTCCAACTTCTGGAGGCTTGTTTGAGTCCATAAATGGATCTCTTAAGCCTACACACCTTTCGACTTTCACCATTGGATTCAAAACCCTGTGGTTGTTCCATATAAATGTCCTCCTCGAGGAAACCATTTAGAAAAGCCGTTTTGACATCCATCTGAAATATCTCATAATCAAGGTGCGCAGCTATAGCTAACATAATCCGAATGGATTTTAGCATGGCTACAGGTGAGAAAGTTTCGTCATAATCGATCCCTTCTTTTTGACGATATCCTTTCGCCACCAACCGTGCTTTATACGTTCCAACTTGACCATCAGCGTTCATCTTCCTCTTGAAGATCCATTTACAGCCAATTGGTACAATACCATCAGGCAGATCGACTAGAGTCCAAACATCGTTGGAATACATTGAATCTATTTCGGATTTCATGGCTTCTAGCCATTTAGCAGAATCGATGTTCGACATCGCCTCCTCATAGGTGTTAGGGTCACTCGGCTGATCACTATCATTCACAGTGAATAGTGACTCAATATCTTCAATCGAGTGTCTATAACGAATAGGTAGACGAGACGTTCTCGCACTCTTCCTAAGAGGTTGTGTATCAGAAGCTCCCACTGAATCAGAGATCGGTGTCTGAACTTGGTTATTTGGCATTTCATAATTTTCTTCTTGTAAGACTATTTTCCGTCCAGCACCACCATCCTGGACGAACTGATTCTCCAGAAAGGAAGCATGCCTACTGACCGAAACCCTTTGATCAGAGTGAAAATAGAAATAATATCCAAGAGTCTCTTTTGGATATCCAATGAAGCGACCTTGTTCAGATCTGGCCTCCAATTTTTCTGTTCTCAGCTTCTTAACGAAAGCTGGACAACCCCAAATCTTAATATGATTAAGACTTGGTTTCCCACCATGCCATATCTCATAAGGCGTAGTTGAAACAGATTTGGATGGCACTCTGTTCAGTAAATATGCAGCTGTCTCAAGGGCATATCCCCAAAGGGATATAGGCAAATCGGTGTAACTCATCATAGATCGTACCATATCTAATAAAGTACGATTTCTTCTTTTAGATACACCATTATGCTCTGGGGTTGCAGGAGGTGTCCATTGTGATAAAATGCCATTATCTTTAAGATAATTCAAGAATTCGGTACTAAGGTATTCACCTCCTCGATCGGATCGAAGAGCCTTAATACTCTTTCCTGTTTGTTTCTCAACTTCAGACCTGAATTCTTTGAACTTTTCAAAAGATTCGGACTTATACTTCATTAAGTACAAATACCCAAACCGTGAATGATCATCGGTAAAAGTAATGAAGTAAGAATAACCACCTCTAGCAGTTTCATTAATTGGTCCACATACATCTGTATGTATCAATCCCAGTATGTCAGCAGCTCGCGCACTATGTCCTACAAAGGGCGCTTTGGTCATTTTTCCCAGAAGACATGCATCACAAGTCGAGTATGGTTCAAAACCAATTGGATTAATATATCCATTATTACTCAACTTGTTGATTCTGTCTTCTCCAATATGACCTAATCGGAGATGCCAAACATACTTTGGATTTGGACTATCTCTAGAGCGTTTAGTTATGGCATTTACATTATGATTATTTTGCTTATTGACATTGGTAATCGCATTACCAGACATCGTAATGGTATAAAGATTATTGGTTAATAAGCCAGAACCAACACACGTTCTATTATAATAAATAGAACATACATCATCTATAAAAGAAAATTCATAATTCTCTTTACCCAAACGAGGTATAGAGATGATGTTCCGAACAGCATTCTCATAATGCAAACAATTCTTTAAAACCAAAACATGTCCAGAAGGCAAACATAAACGAAAAGTCCCTATAGCTAATGCAGCAACTCTTGCTCCATTTGCAAATGTCAAGACAATCTCATTTCGCCCCAGCATCCTGCTTATTTCTAGATTCTTCAAAGACATACAAATATGTGAGGTTGCGGCAGAATCTAGAATCCATAAGCTGGATTCAGCACTAACCATCATGTTAGTTTCAATAAGCATAGACACCATACCTTCGCAAGGTT
>JAGVVM010001802.1:0-15677 GCA_019149425.1 Psidium friedrichsthalianum
CTGATAGAACCACTTAAGGTACTGAAGATGTTGAGGCTCAGCACTCTTCTTGGTATTTTTGTTAGTTGCTCCAAACGATGATATTGAAAACATTGAAGAAGGATTCGGCGACGGCCCCCACTAGCTGCTTAGAGACCCGCGTTCAATTATGTGAATTAGTAAAGCTGTGTCCACTCAATCAGTGTGCCAATAAATACACCAAGCCACTTGTTGCGTACTCCACTTCATTCATGTTTTGTTTTTTTCGGCGTCCACTTGCTCGTGTCGGCAGAAATGACTGTGGGCCATGCCTATTAATAAAACACCGGTCCTCCAAAATCCTCTACGGTATTCGAATCCAAGGAAGTTTAAAAGGCAGGCCTTCGATGGATTTAACCAGAAAGACATTGCGGGATTGGATTAATATACTTGCTTTATGGGTTCTGATTACACAATCTGCGCTTTTTTCAACAAAAAAACAGGAACCGCTCCAATACATTAAGAATGCCCCCGTGCAAGATCTGAATAAATTTATCGCCCATCAAAATACATAACGCATACTGCTCACTGATTGACACGATTCTGTCTCCGCGACTTCTTCGCTTGTCCCTAGGATTATCGGTTGATGTATCGGCCGTTTTTTTTCTTTTACATTCCTCAAGATTATTCATGATATATTATCACCGATGAGCCCAATTTTACTCCTGTCCAGAGTACCTATGATTCCCTGTAAAAGTAAAGGAAATAATGAGTATGTGATCAAAGAGGTCGGTCCATGACTCCTATATTAGTCTAATTTTGTTTTTCCATTTTGTGGAGAAATCAGACAAAATTTTCTAAGGAGTACGTGGGTGAATTTCTCAAAAAAGAATTTTCTTGCAGGTTTTTATAACTTGAAAAATGTGATAAATTTCTTGACGTTTAGCCAATTTTCCTAAAGAATTTCTTCTTTTATCACAATAAATTTTCAAGGATAAATTTGTCAAGAAAATCTTGTGTCCATTAAGGCATTAAGGAAAACCGTGGCAAAATCTTCCATTGGTGAACAAAATTACCTTAAGGGATTTTTCCGCATTCATCTTTTTAGAAATGGGACACCAATTTTATTTTTATTTTCATTTGCAAAAAATGACCATGATGTTAAGTTCAAAATTTGACCGACACCTAGCATGGACCGACCAAAAATAAATATAAGATAAAGTTAGAGAACTTACTTTTACCTTGAAAAATACCATATAGGTTACATGTACATGAATCGTGAGTTTAAATGTTAGCCTATCTACCATAAAGGCTCACAAATTTAAGTGAAAGACTTACGGCAAGGCGACAATCTCGCGCACATAATCAAGATTAGCCGTGATCCCACGACGTAACTAGGACTAGCTGGGCCTTTCCACTTCGGCTGCTCGAGCTAAAATTAAAACCCCCGCTTTGGTAATCTTACCAAGCCTGAGGCCTAACTTTTAAAACTCATTTTTGAAAAAAGGTTCGGGATTGAATTTGTGCTAACTTTCGACATAATCTTACGTCGAATGCTAGAACCAAATCACAATATCATCCTAAAACTAGTGGCCCAGGTCCGACCACGGGACGTGTGTGATGTAGTGCTAAAACAATTAATCATGCACAACAGTTAAATTTAAGCAGCGCTTCAGAATATGCAAAATTAAATAAAAAATTTCAACACCAATCTGCAAAATAAAGAGTTAGCAAACAAACTCCACCCCTTATAACTCCATATTTGCAAAAACATATAACACCTGTAGAATGAGTTCCAAGCAAGATCGCCAAAAGCGAGATATCCATGAAATTTTCATTGGTCTAAGTCCACTAAGGCTTTTAAAATTTCGAAAAAATTCAAGTACTCTAATTAGTGCATTCTTTTTTCGAAAATTCAAAAATTCCAGTCCCTAGTGGAGTCGCCAAGCTGTCGCGACCTAAAAATTTCGATCGATAAAAATTTCCAGTTTAACGGATTAATAGGTTAATTAGATTAACTAACCTAATACGGACTCTCCCAAGCTCTACCGAATTGCAACTTATTTTTTTTATCACATGATTTTAGAATTTGGAGTCGCCACTAATCATTTTTTGGTAGGTCGATTAGAAACCTAAGTAAATTAGTGGGAGAACTAAATTACTTCTACGAACCAGAGATTATGAGTTCAGGGACTTAGTTACACTAGTTAATTAAAACTAATGCCCTTTTAGTCCTTAATTCCATGGATATCCTAATTTTGACAACTCACGCTTGGTTTACTCCTAAGGCTCTAGTGAGGTGTTTTCTTTTTGTATTTTCACTTTGTAGATGGAATACATGGATGGTAATGAGTGCATGGATAAACAAAACGTGAATAGCCAAATATAGACACGCGAATATATACATGCGAACGTGGACATGCAATCATGCACATGCGAGCATAGATATACAAATATGACATGCAAACGTGAACATACGTTACATGCGAACGTGAACACGCAAATACGGCATACAACCGTGGACATGAGGATGCGACATACGAATAAATCATTGAAAATAGGATTGGCCAGTCAAAATGGCCCGTTTCCTAATTTTTTGGGATTTTTTTGAATTTCCTGAAATTTTTCAAGACAATTTACCTATGAGGGAAAAAATCGTCATTTTTGAAAAGATCAGGAAGGAAAATCATCAAAATAGGATTGGCCAGTCGAAATTGCAAGTTTCCTAATTTTTGGGATTTTTTCTGAATTTCTTGGAATTTTTCAAGACAATTTGTCTATGTTGGGGGAAATCATCATTTTGAAAAGATTAGGAAAGGAAATCAACAAAAATAGGATTGGCCAGTCGAAATGGCCCATTTCCTAGTTTTTGGGATTTTTCTTTTGATTTTTTTTTTGCATGAATATGCATGAATAAATGACAATACGAATACGTATGCGGCATGGCAAAATATGCATGAGCTATACTATATGAAATGCACATGAATGATAATAATTTTTTTTTGTATTTTTGAATGCTTGGGCTTCCCATTCTGAGGTTTGATGGTGCAGAAATTAAATTGTAGAAAGTAAAGGCAGTAAATAAAGAACCTCCAACGGGTGGGTCGACCTTCCCATCTGGGGTTTGATGGTGCAGAAATTAAATTGCAGAAAGTAAAGGCAGTAAATAAAGAACCTCTAACGGGAGGTTCGGCCTTGGCTCGGCCTAACCATTCTGGGGTTTGACGGTATAGAAATTAAATTGGAGAAAATAAAGGCAGTAAATAAAGAACCTCTAACAGGTGGGTTGGCCTTCCCATTATGGGGTTTGATGGTGCAGAAATTAAAATATAGGAGATGGAATACAAGAAATCTTTACACCACCAAGTATGGGGTAGAATTTGCCGCAATTTAGGATTCGGATCTTTTAAGCGAAAAATGCAGAAAATTGTAATAAGAATACGACACGGCATCATCGAAATTTAAATCAATCCATTGAGGTAGCGACATTCTCAAAGATTTTAATGGTTAGGATTGTTACCTGATTTGACGGATTTGATTGCCGAATTCGGACCTCGTGTCACCTTATAGATCAAGATTGCGGCTTGAACGAAGGGGATGAACTCGTGACTTGTGTTGATCGGCAGAGAAATTGGTGATGGTAACACCTAAATTTAAACTCCTACCATCTTCAAGACCTTCTTTTGAAAAAGAATTCTCTCTCTCTTTTTGTTTTTTTCCACTATAATTTTTCTTCAATTTCCCAAAACCCTCTCAAACATTTCAAATTTTCTCTCCAAAAAATCCTCCCCCCTCCGAGCTCTCTTCTTTCTCCTTTTATTGCCCACTCATTTATCTCCCATTCTAATTTCTCCATTAACTCTATCTCCCATTCTAATTTCTCTATCTTCATCTTTCCCTTCTCCATCTCTATCTTCCATTCTAATTTCTCTACTAACTCTTCTTCATCTTCATCTTTCCTTTTCCATATTTATCTTCCATTCTAATTTCTTCACTAACTCTTCTTCATCTCCATTTTCTCTTCTCTATTCTCATCTTATTTTCTCCATCTATTCTTCTTCATCTTCCCTTCTCTATTCTAATTTCTCCACTAACTCTTCTTTTGGTTATTTACAAAATAATCCCTCAAGTGTTAGGTATTTGTACTCTAGTCCTTGAGATTTTAATGCAAAATTCAACTAAGCCCCTTTTACAAAATTGAGTCATTCTGGGTACATTGGGCCAAGAGAGGATAATGTCACAACTCCTAAAAGTGAAAAACAAAAATAAAATGACTTGAATTAGATTTTTTTAGGGCCGATTCGAGATTATGCTCGTGAAGGAACATATGACCCCGAATTGTATTTTTTGAATTTGTGATGGCCAACATGAAAAGGGAATTAAAAGAAAAATATTGACTATTTTTTTGTATTTTTTTTTGCCTCAAATGCAATTTCTTTTCAAATATTTTCCTAATTTCTAAAAAATATTAAAAAACGCAAAAAATATGGAAAATCATTTTTGGTCAAAATTAGTTCTCTAGGCTTGGTCAAGGTCTCCAAAGTTGATTTTTTAATTTTATGAATTTTTATGGATTTTCTATTAATTTTAGAAGAGAAAAGATGATTAAAAATCAGGTGTCAACAGCTGGAAGCTAATGGATTGCCTTTAGGATCTTGCACTCGATAAGGCAGGGAACGAGATTAGATTGAAGGCACGAGTCTTCCCAAGCCCATAACAAATCGCGTTAAGGAGGAATTTTAAAATAGAAGTCGACTTTAGTGTGGTCGGGTGACATTTGATTAGTGTACAATCTTTCGAAGTCGTCACCAATCTTTTTTGAAAGGTAGATTGGAAACCTTACCATGTAGTTGGGAGAGACCGCTCGATTCTGCAAAAATCAGAGAAGTGGGTTAGGGGATTTAGTTATGTCAATTTTTCGATTGACGCCATTTAAATTGAGCTATTTTCTAATCTATAGATTTCATGCATATGTTTTTTTTTGGTAAGGTAGGCCCTAAAGTCTAAAGGATTCATGCAAGTGGGAAACACTATCCTATCAGAGACAATCGGTAATTTAAAGTGTGCACGATCAAGGAATTAGTATGTACAGATAAATCGCATTAAGTTAGCACTCAAATGGCCACATGATAAGCTTATTGGAGCCCTAAGGACTTAGAGAATGCACCAATTAAGTTTATGGGTAATTTGGAAAAGTTTAGATCAAATTGACCAAAGAGGAAAATGATCATTTTTCAAGGCTCGGGAATCCAAAATCATGAAAATACGCCAAACCAATTGAATGTAGTTATTTCCTATTTTTTTTTCCATGATTTTCAGAAAATTTTTTAATGGCCACAATCACACTAAGAGACCAAATCTGGACCGTCAGATCAAAATTTATTTTTTATTTCATAAAATAGCTTTATAAACAAAAAATTCATTTTCAAAAATCTATTTTTATTCTCTAAAATCTTAGATCTTGACAAGTGGCACCTTCCCATTATACAATCTATTTTTTTTTTATTTCTATTAATCTGAAAACTATTATAACCGTCCAAGCTGACGAGGTGTCCACGTCAACCTTTGAGTGGGTCAGTATGAATGTGGTAGCTGACATGGCATGCCACATCTGCACCACGTTGGATTTTGACCGAGTCAATGGCTAACTAGACTTGTCTTCTTCCTCGTGACATCTATAGGAATGACTGGTTGGGGACTCTCCGGCATCCATCAACGGCCAAATTAACTCCAATCAAATTAAAGCCACCTCCAAATGAACCGTCTAAGGAAGCAGATCAACATACTCCAATCCTAGCCAAATCTAATGGCGCAATCAACATTGATGAAGCTTGAACAGCAGCTATAGTGAAACAATTGAAATCCAAGCTTGAACAGGTTCAAAAACCTTACTGGGTATCTCGATCAACCTGTGCATTGCTAGATTCGGGTCATGGAGTCAAGTTAGTCTCGGAGACACACGAAGGTCAACCATGGTGATTTGGCCAGAAATGATGCAAAAAAATAGGTAGGTTAGGCTTAGGGATGGTCTTAGAATCGTTTGGAACAAGCGCAATGAAAAAATATGCTTGGAATCATAGGATGCCATGTGAGGCCAAGCTCGAGCTTGAAAATGTTGTTTACGTATTTTCGAGTTCTGAGCTTGATTGAATGCCCCTTTAGGCCTTCTTGAAGATTGAAAAAGTGATCCGATGCCTCAGTTTTGCATGTGGTGCTGCGATGAAGTCCACAAAGCTCTTCGCCAAGCTTAGCTTTGGCAGATTGGTACAAACCTTGGTAGAGCTCGATTCGGCTCCTCTTCGCTCTCTCTCTCTCTCTCTCTCTATATATATATATATATATATATATATATATATTATGTCTCGAAACAAAATGGTGATCTCCTCCCCCTCTAAAATGCATTGATTCTGTTTTATCCAAAAATCTCAAAAATTTTGCGTGGGAGAGGGGGATAACGAACTTAAGGTCATGTGCCTGGCAACTAAACCACATGCTATTTGGCACGTTGTTGCCGGGCACCATCCGGCTAATTTGTTAGAGCTTAGACGTGCATTAATCCGGTGTGAGAAATGGACAAATTCTAGGGCTCTCCTTCACGCGCAAGAACTAGCAAGTTTTGAGGAATGAGATGCAATCGGGTCGAGGGTCGAATCTTGTTTGACCCGATGATCCTGTAGCCGAAAAAAGTGCTTAATCAACCCTAAAATGATCAAAATTTTCCAAATTAAACCCAAAAATTGAGTTCAAGAGAGTGGATTTTACGAGTAAATGTGAATCTTGTTAAAAATCTACGAGGAATTATGCAAAAACCTCAATTCTTAATCTTGACCGGAAGATACATTTCAAGAGAAACAAAACCAAAATGAAATTTTTAGCTCAAAATAATGCCAAGAATGGATTCAGGAGGTCAAAAACTAGCGGGTGACATACTTGGATTTTCAATTCGGTCCCTAAAAAATTTTTGATTGCATTTTATTGAAATTAGGGACTAAATTGCAAAATTTAATTGGGCATTTTAATCTTTTTTCACAAAATCCAACAATTCCCTGGGCTTTTGCACTAAAATTTAATTTTGGAAATATAGGGAATTAATTTGGAAAATTTAATCTTGTTTACAATGAAATTTAATCTTTTTTCCGACTCTTAAAATGTAAAAAAAAAATTAAAGGACTAAAATGCAAATTATGGGGTTTTTGGGAATTAATTTAGGAATATGATTAATTAAGAAAATCATAATTTTGAATCAATGTTTTTGAAAATTTATTTTTTGTTCGAAAATGGTTCCCTAGACTTGGCCAAGGCTTCCAAAGTTGATTTTTCAATTTTATAATTTTTTTTTATGAATTTTCTAAAAACGGACTGACCAAAGATTAGGTGTCAACCATTGCATCTCTCTTTGAGAGGGGTCTCTTGAGAGATCACTTTCAAAGATAAGATGACATCTGAGATTTAGTTGACTCTACTAGGAAGAGAAATTTGAAAAAGAATTCGTGACATTTAACTCTCATACCCTTCTGTGGAAGCTTAAGTCCGAAGTTCATTTTGCTCATTTGATGTGTGAGAGAGAAAGGTCGACAGAATAACCTGAAGGTTACCTGCTTGCCATATGAATACCGTTGATTGATCTACCAATCTTGGAGTAGGAACCTAGGGATTCGTTATAAGAATGCCCTAAGGGATTAGACTCGAACCTATATGGTAGGTCAATCCATAAAAGATTCATATTAAAAGAATTCTATTGATTAAAATTTGGTTAAGATTTGACTTGTATAGTAGGTCACTCCATGAGAGTTTTAAAATTCAACTTTTATGGTAGGTTACCCCATAGAAGTTTCGATAGTTTTGAAATTTGACCCATATGGTATAACACCCTATGAAAGATTGACTCTTAAAGACAGAGACACCATAAAATGGACTCTTAAGGATAGAGACAGCCATAGAATCAACTCTTAAGGATAGAGACAGTCATGGAATTAACTCTTAAGGACAGAGATAGCTCTGGAATCGACTCCTAAAGACAGAGACATCCATAGAATTGAATCGTCCCTTAAATTGTGGAATCACCAAGGAATACTCTAATGTCTCTTTGTAGTGAACAAAGGAAACATGGATTAAAAGGAAGGATCATCTCTTAATATGGAATCACCTGAGGAATACTCTAATGACACTTTCTAGGTGAACAAAAGAGGTATGGATGAAAAGATTGATTTTGGTGCTACTTTGGGATCTAGGGAGACAGAAAACCTGCAAAAACTTAAACTTGTTTTTCTCATCCAGGAGATAGATGTTAGAAAATTTCATCCATTTCAAAGTTTTCTAATTTGAAAGATAAGTCATGCTTCTTATGGGGATTGTCTAAGAGTCATGCAGAATTTTTCAAAGGAAATGTCATGTCGGAGATTATCCAAAGCAACTTGCCACATAACAAGCATAGTAAAAATTCCTTATGGGATGATTTTGAATCAAATGATTTGAAATTACCAGGAGTTTAATTAAAACATCAATTTGAGTATACTCATTAGAGAGGACTTCTCACAATTTTGCTCTCTGGGTGGTTTTGTTTTCTCCACTGGGAAAAACTTCTAAAAAAAACTCAAGCTATCACTTGAAATCTATATCAAGAATTTCAGGACTATTTGTAGTATATACATTATGATTGATCAGAAAAGGTCTTTGAAGAGGCTATAATACAAATTGGTATAGGGGTTATGCAATGGATAGTGCCTTGAGGTTTAGAAATAATCAAATTTTGGAAAATATCTCCTTCGAATTTACAAGTCAAGAACCCCAAAAATCAGTTAAGACAATATTCTACTTACTCCTTTAGGCAGTAGCTTCTTGTGTGAAACCCAATGTAGACTTGAACATCTCAACCAGGAAAGTCTTCGGATATGATACATTGATTTATGGTGGGTTTGAAAAAGGTCATATTTTCAAAATAATGTGTACGAAAGGTTAGTATCACCTTTGTATTATTATCAATTATATATTTGCTGGGGATGGATCTATTTTCATAAATTTTAAAATTTTTTTCGAAGCATATTTTCAATCTAGTTCTAACGCTTTTTTCATCTCATCTTGCTTGGCAACCTTTACCTTTTGATGTGATCATGTTATTGTCAATGGTATCTTAAATCTCTAAATTTTTTTCAATAGAAAGTTTTAGCTTTGCTTTTACTAGGTGCTTTGCTTTTGTTAGCCTTTTGACTTTACTCATTTTTTTTTGTCTTTGACTCTTTTTCAGATTGAGCTCCAAGGACTCTTTCACTTTCATGATCTTACTCTTCCTTTGTAAAATATGCATTGCTGTAGTTTGGGGAGGTTATCACCAATAGGGCTTAGAAATGAAGATTTAAAGTAATGTGGTTGAGATAGAGGAATGAAATGCTCTCCTTCACTTCAAGATGTTTCAAGCTTCAACAAGATATCATTTGAAACTTTCACAAAAGGTTAATACAAGTCAGCACAATAAAATCTTAACTTGATCTTTTTCTCTAAGATATCAACCGATGAACCTCCAAACGTGCCCCAGTATGGGTAGTTCTTGATAGAGTTGTTTTAAGAATTCTCCCTCTATAGGCTCAAATGGGTTTACAAAGATTATCATGTGTTTAAAGATGGAGAAATGAATGTGTCTTTCGTTACTTCAATACATGTAATCATTGCAAATAATCCCTACATTTATAGATAATGGTTTCATCTTATTTTGTTCATCACTCCAGTGTGCAGGGATATGTTTGGGCATAGTTTGCCTCTCATCTTCTGAGTTATACCAATTGGTTGGTCTTAAACACCTCTATTTGAAAATTCATTTCAATTTCATCAAAATTCAATCTCTGTAGCTAATTGTGATATGTGATGTATGTTTCAAACATATTTTGGATGGTTTCAAAGCTTACTTTTGAATCAAAATGCAAATGAAGTAAATTTGAGGATTTTAAAAGCTTTTGTTAATAGTCCAGGCTACCAATCATTGTGACTCGAGTAGAATTAAAAAGTTCAAGAGTAAGATACTTATCTGCCTACCATGACTAAAGCTCCCTAGGAAAACAAAAATGATTTAAGAGTTAGTGTATGCTTTTACCGTTTGCAAGAATTGAAACGATACAACTTTTACCTTGATTGTAACTTGTGGCATGCCAATGGGTAATCTACCAAAATAATCAAACACCATAGTGAGTTGAAATTCATTTTTTAAATGGATACATTTTACATGTCTCGTGGATTCCTCTTCATTGTAGTCCTTTGATCTTAGTAAGGTCATTTCGAGTTTTCCTCTTTATGTAGAAGCTTCTCTTAGACTGCAATATAAAGAAAGGTGGGAATGGGAGCTAAGCAAATTTCTACTTTATTCAAGGATAATATTTCTTGATAGAATCTGTGTTTACAGGATTTGCCAATCTTCTTCATCCATATTTACAAGGATTAGAGTACCGTCAAGTAAAGCATTCCGTGTCACACCCCAAATCCATGAGCCACGCAACATCCCTGTTATACCTGTATGATCACTTGGTTAACAACCACGACAGCCGAGGAAACTCGTCATAAACCAATGACCTCAGAGTTCCTGTACAACGAAAACAACTCCTCCCAACATATACACAAGAAAGGGGTAGAGGGAGACAATTCTATAAGGTATACTAAACCCAAACCTTTATATTATAATAAACCACCTCTTATATTACATGCCCTTTTCATACAACTATCAGGATGACGTCACATACATAGTTCAAAACTTTCGCAACCTCATGACATCTCATTGCTCTACCTTTACATCAAAAAGGGCCTTAGGTCGGCAATTTCTCCCTCTAATTACAAGCAAACTATACAAACTTCTACAAAAGAGCTTCTACGTCAATCCTACTCATCACCATCCGTCCCACTTTCTGGTCCAGGGAATGACTACGTCTCATAGTCTATATCCATCGGAAGAGCCTGTCTTGCTGGTATCACATTCATTACGGGGGTCAAGGGTCTGAAAATAAGGGTAATCACCAATAAGAACAAATCTCAGCAAGCTAACCCCTAAACCCTTTTCAGGACACCAAACTCCTCAAACTAAACTCTTAAGTCTTACTCAGATACATAAAACCACAGGGCTAGAAATATCAAGAGCAGTTCATGATAAAAAGAATCTACAATAAAATGGCCAACCATAAAAGCAATACCAAACCAGTCCAATCCGGGGCCTCAATCTCAATTAGGATTTTAAAACAATAGCCAACCAGTGGCTTGATATAAATAATCAGAATTTAAATTAAATACGTCCAATCTAGGAAAATCCAGCACGCTCAATCTTGAGCCTCGGCTTAACAGCTAATTTAACAAGCGTCATATAGGCACATCAGGTTCGACTCGCGTATCGTACGCATCAAGTCCATGCCTCAACCCGCGTAAACTAACCACCTCAGGTTGGCATCTTATCGCTCCAGCTACCCCGTGTCAAACGCATCAGGGTGCACGAGGTACGTATTCCACTTCTAAGGCTACATTTTATGCCTTTGTGACTACATATTATGCCAAGTCATATTATGGCTACATATTCCGCCTTTGTGGCTATATATTCACCAAGTCTCATTGATATGCAATTAAACGTGCGAAAGTCGTCGCAACACGTCACGCCATCCAGGCAATAAAATCAATCAAATTCATTTAGGCAAAATCTTCGGCCAGGTACTTTAGCCACCTTGCAAAAACACGTGCTCAAATATTTCAATCCACATGGCCATCACAATGATCAAGCCAATCAATTTATTTCACGTGCCCAATTTTATTTAAAATGCCCAATTTCCCACATAGGACCCAAAATGACCAATAATTAATTTCAAACATATATGGATAATCCTCAAATATTATTTTTGAACACAAACACGTGTTCCAAATATTTGAAATAACAATATAAAATTTTGTTCGGGCCCGATTTTTGCATAAAGCACCAAAAATATGTTTTTTGATATTCGACACCACACGGGACCCACAAAACTTGTCATTTTCAAACGAAAATCAATTGGGCAGTACATGAATGTCGTGACTCTCCTGAGATTTTTTTTGGTCTCGAGAGGCTAATGGATTGCCAGGCCCATATTAAGATCTGGGCTTAGCTCGGGCCCTCCCCAGGTCCATACCAAATCGCGTCAGGAATTTTCAAATCAAGGTCGACCTTAGTGTGGTCAGGTGACATGTGATCAATGTGCATGCCATCGGAGTCGCCACAATCATTTATTGGAGGTTGTGATTGGAAACCCTATCGAGCGATGGGAAGAGATCGTTCGATTCTGCGAAACCAAAGATTTAGGTTCGGGGACTTAGTTACGCCAATATTGCTATTGACGCCCTTTCGATGCCTAAGTTGAGTGATTTCCTATCTAGAGAATTCATGCATGTATTCTTTGGTAAGGTAAGTCCTAGAAACCAGATGGGTTCATGCAAGTGGGATTGCTTATCCTATCAATCACAAAACATGAAAATAATTGCGCAGTCAAGGAATGAAAGGATCACATTACATCAAGTCAAACAAGCCAAGAGGAGTCTAGGAACCTAGGGAAGATGCCAACTAGGTTCAGGAGTGATTTGGAAAAATTTAAGTTAAATTGATCAGAAGGGCAAAACGGTAATTTTTCACAGCCCAGGAGGTCAAAATTGTGAAAATAGGTTAAACCCGTTGAATGTGGTTTTTCCTTAATTTTCACATTTTTTTGAGATTTTTCTAAATTTTTTCTGTTTTTTTTTAAATTTTTTGAATTTTCCTAAATTTTTGAAATTTTTTTGGAATTTTTTAGAATTATTTTTATTTTTTCCTAAGACTTTCTATGAATTTCCCTATTTTCGGGGCATTTTTGAATTTATTATCCGTTTTTAGAAATTTTCCCCCCATTTTCCATATTTCTAAAAAAATTATTATTATTATTATTTTTATTATTTTTCATTTTTAGAATTTTTTTATGATTTTCATGAATTTTCCATTTTTTGTGATTTTTTTTTTTTATTTTATTTTTTTATTATGTTCTCCGGACCGGTCGGGTTAACCCGGCCCGAATGACCCGGGTCCAACCTAAAACCTTAGACTAAAACGACGCAGTCTTTATTTTTTATGGGTTTTTTCTTATTTTTTTTCTAATTTTTTTGTTAACTTTCTGAATTTTTTATTATTTTTTGTTCTTCTTTTTATTATTATTATTTTATTTTGTTATATGGACTGGGTCAGATGGAACCCAGCCCACGAACCAAACCCGTCCAAGACTCAAACGGACTACCCAATTGCAAAATGATGTAGTTTTAGGGTCTTATTTTGAATTTTCAAAATTTTTTATCTTTTAATTCCTCTTTTCTGATTTTCCCACTTACAATCGGATCATGCGGCCTAAACATTGCCACGTGACGCTGATCCATCCGCTCATCCTTCATACCAAATTTACGGCTGAGATTAGACATTCTGACTAAATCCTAACCGTTCACACCTACTACCAAAACTACGGCCGGGATTAACTTTTGACCGAACCTGAGCCATCTGATTGGAAATCTAATTTCTTTTCAGAAAAAGCCAGATCATGACAAGTGGCATTATCCCTACCGTTCGATCTGTCTCAAACATTCCAACCATTGTAACCAATTATGCTGACGGGTCGTCCATGTCAGCATTTGACTCGGTCAACTTGTTGATGTGGCGTCTGACTTTTCCTGCTACGTCAGCTCCACGTCGGTTGTTGACCGAGTCAACAGCTGACTAAACTTCGTCTTTCTTCCTCCGGCCAACACCAAAAGGATGGCTACAATTTTTAGGCAGTCATCTAACGGCGAATTTTTGATCGAATGAAGCGAGATCAGTCTCGAATGATTCCTCTAATCATCCTCTACAACATACCAAAAAACTAGCCCTGATCATCAACCGGATTCGTGAATTCAAGCTCAAGCAGACAACAACAATGGTGATTCAATCTCTTAAAGCAGAGCATAACTATTCGATTCAGTGATGGCAGATCATCATTGAGGGGTATGGAGACTTACTTGAGGCTCTAATCGAACTCTAGATTACCAATTTATTTGACGAAGCTGCGATAGGTTCGTAAAGTTTGGAGGCTCGATTCAGCGGATTCATGCGAAATCGGGGATGACAAAGAAGGCAAGGGAGTTTAAGGAGGTTCAAGGAGTAAGACCCACAAAAATTGGAAAAACAAATGTGCGGTAAATGATTCGCCATGGATGTACCGTCATGAGCTCGCGAGTGTAACTCACCCTTTTTAGCACTCTAGGAGCTTCTCAGAATGGTGCGGCAGCTTCCCTGGGTCAGGACTGAGCTTCCTGAAGTGATTTCGAGTTTGGATCCTCCTTGGATCTTCTTCTGCGAACCCCCCTTTTTTGAGCTTCAACTCTGGCCTCCTCTCTCTCCTTCGTCCCTGTTGTTTAAAAAAGATCATCCCCTCCTCTGTTCTGTCGCTGTAATCCCTCGACTGAGCTAAAACCCCTGATTTTTCTCAACCAAACGAATCCAATTTGTTGTAAATCCCCTCCCCCAAAGCCTATTTGAAAATCCTTCGCGCGAGAGGAAGAGAACCAGAGTTGGTTCTGAGTCTATCGGGTCAAATGGGTTGACCGAGTCGGGTTAACTCGACCCGGTTGACATGATTCGATTAAATACTTGAAATTGACCCCAATTAGCCCACATTTCTCAAAATTAATACCAAAATTGGGCTGACGAGGATGAAATCTATTTGAAAATAAGTTTCTCCTCGAAAATATGTGAATATTTGCACGAAATCCCCAATTTTTGGGTTTGACCCGTGGACCCATTTTGCAAAATTCAGACTCTAGACGACCTTTTTTGCAAAAATTGACACCACTGATGGATTCAGAAGGAAAAAACTAGGGGGTGTCATGCCCAGATTTTCGATTTAGTCCCTAAAAGATTTTTAATTGCATTTTAAGTATTTTAGGGACTAAATTGAAAAAATGAGAATTGCAATCTGGTCCTTTTAGCGAAATTGGACAATTCAGTGGGCTTTTTGGATTGGATTTTAATTTTGAAAAATAGAGGAGGATGACACGACTCAAAAAATGTAAAAAGGGAAAATTATAGGGTTGAAATGAAATTTCTAGAATTTTTTGAAATAATCTAAAAATGAGATTAACAAAGAAAATCTCAATTCCAGATTGAATTTTCAAAATTTATTTGGCCAAAATGAAGAGGAAATTAAAATTAAAATATTGACTTTTCTTTTACATTTTTGTGGCATAGAATGCTATTTTTTTAATTAATTTTCAGTATGTTTCTAATTTCTAAAAAATATTAAAAATGAAAAAAATAAGGAAATTATTTTTCGTTCAAAATTGGTTCCCTAGGCTAGGCCAAGGTCCCCAAAGTTGATTTTTCAATTTTCTCATTTTTTTTCTTGATTTTTTATGAATTTTTTAAAATAAAATGCAAGAAAATACTGAAAATATGAAAAATTATTTTTTTGTTCAAAATTGGTTCCCTAGGCTAAGCCAAGGTCCCCAAAGTTGATTGTTTTTTATTTTATGAATTTTTATGGATTTTCTAAAAATTTTTCTAAAAATAAAATTGGCCAAAAATCAAGTATCAACAACTGCCCCTCTTTGAGAGGGGTCTCGTGGGAGATCACTCTCAAAGACCAGATGACACTTGAGGTCTAGTCGACTCTACTGGGGGACCAACAAAAAGTCATGACATCCGCCTCTAATTTCTCTTTGATAGCTTAGTCCAA
>JAGVVM010001803.1:0-14679 GCA_019149425.1 Psidium friedrichsthalianum
TGACAAGCGACCTCGAGCCATGTTAACCCCATGAAGGAGGAGTATAGTCTGGAAACACATGAGAGACTTCACAACCTGGAAAGATGCATGAACCGTATGGTGTCCACGATAAGCGAACTGTTGAAAAAGCGGCAAATACCTATCTGCCGCCTATAGAAGAGAAATACCAATGTTGGAGTTGAGGAGAAGTATTGAATGGCAGAACCGAAACTGGCGATTTGAGGGGTAGTCCAAAGACCTGGCAAATATGGTGTCAGAGTTGAAAGCAATTATCGCCCGAGGAGGTAAACAATATTGACCCGACCAGTTGATAACCTTCCCACGAAAGTTTAGAGGCGAAGGTTGCCCTCTGGACCACTTTCGTACTATCTCTCAAGGACAGTCGGCTATCATGAGGACGATTAGGTCCTCATTGCTACCTTCAAATGCAGTCTGATGGGCCCGGCCTTATTGGTATCGTTCGATCGATCTGGATTGGATCCTGAAATGGGAGGATCTCGAAGAACGGTTCTTGCGGCGGTTTGAGGCTAACATAAAATTCACAGTCACCATGGACGACTTAGCTCGCATTACCATGGAGGAAGGCGAGGGATTTAAAATGTTCGCGCGCAGGTGGAGGTGCGGGCTAGGCAAATCTTACCCCCATTAACCGAGAGAGAAGCGGTGGAGCTTTTCGTGCAAGCTCTTCCCCAAAAATACTTCGAGTGCATGCATGCATATGGGTTCCAGTTGTTCAAACATATAGTGAGTATTGGGGAGAGACATGAAAATATCATCCGAAGGAACGAACCCGAGTATGAGAAGGACTCCGGATCAAGCCAGCACTCCTAGGGAAGCAGTCCAGACCAGAGATCGCCAAGGTGGAACGACTTTTCACCATCAACAGAGCCAGTAGTGACGTCGCCTGATGAGTGGTATGATGGCTATGATTCTGAATATATCGACGAGGATGAGATGATCGCAGCAGTAGGGTCGAGAGCCCCCTTCGTGATCAAGCTGGATGAGGTAGACAAATTGGAAAACACCGAGAATAGTTCCCTTGACCGCACGGTGATTACCCTTGCAGAGCTTAAACTAGAAGATACAAGGCGCAGCACGATGGAAGATTGAAAAAGTCGTAATAAACATCCCTCCACTAGCCGATTACAATTCCAAAGCTGTCCCTTGGGATTACGGTACGGGTGAGATTGACGCTGTGATGAGATCCTAAGATGTTATGCGCCGAAAGAAGGGGAGCCCGAGAAGAGAAAAGTGTCGAAAGAGGAGGCAAAAAAAGCATTATCTGTAGTAAGGACAAGTGAGTTTGAGGTAATTGAGCAGGTGAGGAAAATGCCAGCTCAGATCTCACTACTGGATCTTTTTACCAACTCGGAGAAACACAAGAGTGCTCTGATGAAAGTGCTAAATGAGGTAAATGTACCGAAACCATCAATGAGGTATAACTGGAGGAATTTGTGGGGTCATCTTGCTAAAGGACTAGATATCCTTCTCAGATGAGGATATTTCTATGGATGGATGGGCTCATAACAAGACGCTGTACATATCGGCAAGGAGTCATGGCAAGCAGGTCTCCCATGTGCTAATTGACAATGGCTCGGCATTTAACATATGCCCATTAGCTACGCTCAGGAACCTGGATATAAATGAGGAGTTCATCCGTACTTCTAAGGCCACCATCAGAGCTTTTGATGGAATGAGGAAGAGCGTAGTTGGGGAGATAGAGTTGGATGTCCTCATTGGGCCAGTGGAATTCTCCATCAGATTCTAGGTTCATGACCTCCAAGTGCTTTCGGATTTCTTCTAGGCAGGCCATGGATCCACACTGCAGGAGTAGTACCTTCAAGCTTACACTAGAAAGTCCGATTTGTAGTGGACGGAAAGTAATCACAGTGCATGAGAGATGGACTTCGCGGCTTATCAAAAAGTGCGATCCTGCATGTGGAGCCTGAAGCGAAAGGAGGAATCTAGCTATCATTCTCTTGAATTGGTGGCAGTTACACACATGGCTCCTGGGGCCAAAAGAGAGGTTCCTACACCTTCCGAATATACACTAGCACCTGGAAAGATCTTATTAGCTTATGGTTTCATCCCTGACACGGTCTTGGGAAGTACGTCAAGGGATTCGATCGCCACTCAGTTAGATACCAGCAAGCACCGAACAGGCCTAGGATACATTGGTAAATCCAGTAATGGCTCTACTTCTGGGAGCTGCCATGGACGCCGAGGCTGAAGTCAATATAGGGGTCGTGGAAGCCAAGGAGGCGACTCCAGCTCATTATTGGCTCCAGAGGGTGGAAAGGAAAAGCCAACTTGATCGGCAGTCCACTGGACTAGTATTTCTCCAATCGTCCTAAATTGCTTGTAGATGAGATTATTCAAGATGCATCGGAACCCAATATGTCCATCCATTCTTAGAGGCACTGTCAATGTCATCGTCGATGGCTTGACGAGAAATCCACCCTACCTGTGTAAAGAGACCCTTTCTATCCTTTGCGTTGATGCATTTAGATTTCCGCATTCCTTCTTTGTAATTCATTTCGTGTTATTACATTTTATTTGTTTGAAAAAACCCTTGGATCTCCGACCGTTGGTCCAAGAAGTATATATTGTAATGCGGTACATTTTTTCACCATCAAATAAAGTCTCACTAGTTTTGTTAAGGGCATGTGGAACAACAAATCAACCGATGATGACATTTGACTTCAAATCCTTGAAGCTTGAGGATTATTTCCACATGATTCCTGTTTTTCAAAATGTTTTAGAGGAACAAGGACGTCCGATGAAATGAGGACCGGCTCCCCATTTTCTTCTATTTTTCAAAACAACTTTCAAATGTTTTCAAAAAACTCATGCGTTTGTATCTGTGTCAGCACAATAGTAACCGCTCATAAACATTTCAGGTATACCATCCCTCATATGCATTACAGGTTATTTGTGACTCAGACTATACCGACGATTTCTCTTATGAGATCGAAGAAGAAGGAGACGAGGATACCAGCGAGATCAAAGGGATTGGAGCAGATATGAGGAACAAAAGCCTCTAATCGCAAAGGACACCATCACAATCAACCTAGGGGATGCTGGAAATTTGAAAGAAGTAAAAATCAGAGGAAGGCTATCTTCCTCGAAGCATCTCGGTTCATTGAGCTCCTAGAGAATATCAAGATGTACTCGCTTGGTCTTATGCAGATATGCCAGTTTTAGATCCAAGTATTGTTGAGCATTCGCTCCCGACAGATCCGAGAATTCCAGCTAAGAAACAAAAACTTCGACGCACGAAGCAAGAACTGTCTAAAAAGATTGAAGAAGAAGTGATGAACTGCTTAAGGTGGGATTTATTGAAGTGATCTCTTATCACGAATGGATTGCGAACATTGTTCCGTGATGAAGAAAGATGGCAGAGTCAGAGTCTGCGTGGATTACCGTGACCTGAATAAGGTGAGCCCAAAAGATGATTTTCCCTCCCACACATTGACGTCTTGGTTAATAGCACCGCTGGTTTTGAGATGTTCTCGTTTATGGATGGATTTTTCCGGATACACTAAATCCTTTTAAAAGAAGAAGATAAGGCCAAGACCTCCTTCATTAACACTATGGGGCATGTTCTGTTATAGGGTTATGCCTTTCGGCTTAAAAATGCTGGGGCAACATACTAGAGGGCCATGGTGGCTTTGTTTCACGACATGATGCACAAAGAGATAGAAGTCTATATCGATAACATGATCGCGAAATCTAAACCTGGGGGATCATATACAGATATTGAGAAAGCTATTTGAACGACTCTAGAAATACAAATTAAAGTTAAACCCTGCTAAATGCATATTTGGGGCACGGTCGGGAAAACTTCTAGGTTCATAGTAAGCAACCGAGGAGTTGAAATCAACCCCTTCAAAGTCAAGGCAATACTAGACCTCTGGACCCCCACGACAGTCAAGAAGTAAGGAGTTTGCTGGGAAGGCTCAACTACATCGCCAGATTTATTTGTCAACTTTCTGAAGTAGCAAAACCACCTCTTTAAGTTGCTGAAGAAAGGAGCCAAGGTGAAATGGGACTCTGAATGTCACCAGTACTGGAAAAATTAAGAGATACCTCCTCTCGCCACCGGTATTAGTTCTTCCTGTACCTGGTTCGCCGCTAACATTGTATCTCACTGTGCATCAAGAATCCTTGGGAGCTCTATTAGCCCAAACAAGCCCAGAGGATAGCAAGAAGCGGGCAATTACTATCTAAGTAAGAAGTTCACTACGTCAGAGATGAATTATCCCTCAGTCGAGAAGACATGTGTCGCATTAGTGTGGGTGTTACACGATTGAGGCAATACACCATCCATCACCATATTCAGCTGGTCACAAAAAATGACCCATTAAAGTGCGTATGGTAACGTTTCTGTTCCCAAACAACTTCGGACAGAAAACAATTTTTGTGTTTCTGTCTCGGCAACGAATTCTAGGAACAGAAACGCGTTTGGTAACTGCATAAAGTTTTGTTCTCGGAACAAAAAAGAACAGAAACGCGTTTGGTAAACTACATAAAGTTTTTTCTCGAAACAAAAAGAACAAAAACGCATTTGTTAACTACAAAAAAAATTATATTCTAATTTTTTCATTTAATCTATTCCTATTTTTCAATATGGATGAGATTAACAATAAAAAAAATGAAACATAAGACAAATTAGAATTGAGCAATGAGAACATGAAATATATCTTCAATAATAGGAAAAATACAATTATGAGTTATACATAAATGTTCCAAGTAGATAACATATGATAACATAATTGAATGCAAATACTGTTTGATAACTGTAATTGAAAAGTGTATTTGGATGCAACTTTGACGTAAATGCCGTTTAATAAAAAATACCCTTGTAAATGATTCGATTTCTCAATAATTTTTATTATTTAGAATATTTTTTGATTTTTGATTTTAATTATTTTATTTTTAAATTTATTTTTTTTTCGAAAAAATATTTTTTTATTTTTATTTTTTTTTATTTTTTTTATTTATTTTTTGAAAAAATTATTTTTTAGTTTTTAATTAATTCAATTAATTTTATTATTCGTTTTTATTTTTATTATTTTATTTTTATTATTTCAAAAAAATTATTTTTTTTATTTTTAATCATTTTATTTTAAATTAATTTTTATTATTTATTTTATTATTTCAATTTTTAATCTTTTGTTATTTTTTATTTTTTCGAAAAAATTATTTTTTTATTTTTAATTATTTATTATTTTATTATTTCGATTTTTTTTATTTTATTTTTATTATTTCGAAAAAAAATTATTTTTTATTTTTAAACATTTTATTTTAAATTAATTTATTTGATTATTTATTTTTCTTATTTCATTTTTATTCTTTTTATTTTTTATTTTTTAAAATAATGATTTTTATGTTAATTATTTTATTCTTTAATTATTTTTATTTTAATTACTTTCAAGAAAGTGTTTCCAATTGTTTCCAAAAAAATGTTCCAAATGTGTTTCTAAAAGTGTTCCGGGAACACAGAAGCAAGTTTTTTTTTGTTTCTCGTTCTGCTCCAAAAGTGTTTGTTTCTCAAAAGTGTTCTCGGAACACTTTGGAATCACTTTTTACCATACGCGTTTCTGTTCCCAAAGTGTTCCAGGAACACTTTGGGAACAGAAATACTTTTTCTGGAGCATTACCATACGCACCCTTAAAGTATTTGTTAGACAAGCCAGCCTTAATTGGGAATTGACTAATGGCAAGTCCTTCTATCAGAGTTCGTTTTTAGAATTCGACCCACAAATCCGTTAAAGACGAGCCATAGTAGATATGTTAGCAGAAAATGCCCAAGGATTCAATGTCCCAAGCGACGACAAGTCAGAAGATCATATTTCAAACTTGTCCGAGGATAAATGGACAATGTATTTTGATGGTGATGTAAACCTCACTGGATTCGGAACTGGGGCAATTTTAATATCCTCGGAGGACAACATTACCCAGTGGCTGCCAAGCTGATATTCCCATGCACCAATAATATTTCTGAATATGAAGCGTGTATCCTAGGGCTACAGCTAATTCTCACCATGAAATTAAGGAAGCTGCAGGTATATGGGGACTCCATGCTAATCATCTTACAAACCCAAGGTGAATGGAAAACCAAAGACTCAAGCTCATCCCTTATCACAAATTCCTAGAAGAGATGATCGGGAATTTGAGGAGATTGATTTTGAGTACTTACCAAGAAATCAGAATCACTTTGCTGACGCCTGGCTACCCTATCGTCCATGCTGCAAGTAACGGAAGGTTTTAGACATCAAACCGTTGAGAGTCGACATTATTAGACAACTGCTTATTGCATGGTGATCGAAGAAGGGTTCGACGATCAACCTTGGTATCATGATATAAAGAACTACTTGCTAAAAGGAGATTACCCTCTAGGGAGTCAAATTGGAGATAAGAAATATATAGCCAAGACGGCTACAAGTTCATTTTCAGCGGTCAAACTTTGTCCAAGAAGTCATTGACTCAGTCTTACTAGGTGCGTAGATGCCAAAGAGGCAAACTTGCTCATGAAGGAGATTCGTGAAGGAGAATGCGAGCCACACATGAATGGTTGTCTCCTCGCTAAAAAATTATGAAACTCGGTTACTACTGGATAACTGTAGAGTCAGATTGCAACCAGCACGTGAGATCTTGCACCAGTGCCAGATCTATGGAGACAAGATTACTGCCCCTCTAAATGACTTCACCAAATGTCCGAGACTTGGCCATTTTCTATGTGGGGAATTGATATGATCAGGCCAATTAACCCTAAAAGCTTCAAACGGACATCGTTTTATCTTAGTGGCGATCGTTACTTCACTAAATGGATCGAGGCCAATTCATACGCTAACGTTACCGCTAAAAGTGTCGCCAGGTTTATCAAAAGGGATATCATCGTAAGATATGAGACGCCCCAAGCTGTCATTACAAACAATGGCTCTAATCTGAATAATAAGGTGGTAGACGACCTTTTAGATCGATTTAAGATCAGACCCTTAATTCTTCTCCTTATCTCCCATAAATTAATGGAGCTGTGGAAGCGGCGAATAAGAATATTAAGAAGATCCTGGCTAAAACTGCAGAGAACTTCCGAGATTGGCATGAAAGACTGCCATATGCATTAATGGCGTATCGGACTTCGATCAAACTTCGACTGGGGCAACACCCTACTCTCTGGTATACGGCATGGAAGCTGTCCTCCAGTAGAAGTTGAAATCCCTTCTTTACGAATACTATCCTAGCAGAGCTCTCAGAGACTGAGTGGATCCAGCAGAGGCATGAGCAGTTAATTGATTGACGAGAAAGCGACTAAAAGCTATCTGTCATGGACAAGCATATCAGAAGCGGTAGCTAGATCCTTCAACCGCAAAGTGAGACCCAGGAGCTTCACAGCGAAGATTTAGTCGTGAAGAAAGTGCTACCCAATGTTCCCCATCCTGGAGGGAAGTTTGCGCCGAATTATGAGGGTCCATATGTAGTCCAGAAAATTTTACTTGGCGGTGCCTTAATACTTGTGAATATGGACGGAGAAGAGTTAGCGAGTCCTATAAATGCAGATGCTGTCAAGAAGTATTACCCTTAATAAAATGAAAATTTGATCAGTTTCCGTATCTCGCGGGTGTCTGAATCACATCGAAGACCACTACATGCATTCCATGCATACATGCATACACTTGCATCATTTTCCCTGTGTTGCAGTGTTAAGAGGGACTACTAAGTGGATGAAACAATTCAAATTACCCCTCCGGGTCAGAAGATTACGAAGGAGAGGAGCCTACAAGACGAGTTGCTTATTGGCGCGCTCAGTTCGCAATCAAGGGTAAAAGTTGTATCGTTTCAATTTTAACGCAAGAATGGACACTACCCTTGGAACGTTTTCATTTTTCGGGAACTCCGGCCACGGTGGGCAAGTAAGTATCCCTTACCCTAAAACCTTTAATTCGCGAAGTCATGATGATCAGTAAATCACATCCTCAACATGAATTCATGGAATAATTCATTCACATTCCCATATAAAAATCAAGATTTAGTCAGGAAAAATCTGAAATGTACATATATTATGTCCTCGTCGGGGCTAATTTTTGATGAAATAAAGATGAACTTGCAAATGAGGACGATTAGACCTATCATGCTGAAGTAATCCAAGATTTGAGAGGCAAGCCGTGCCCATACACGTCCCTACACACTTGAGAGATGAGTGAGGAAAGGTAAAAAAAAAAAACCTTTGTCCATGAACATGGACCATTTGCAGTGATTACATAGATTGAAATGATGAAAGGCAAGTTCATTTCTTTATCCGAATGCATAATAGTCTTTGCAACCCATTTGAGCCTATAAAGGGAGAATTCAAAAATAACCCTATCAAGAACCACCCCACACTTGGGCAAATTGGAAGATCATTGTTGATTCCTTGGAGAAAGATCAAGGTAAGACGTATTGTGCTAACTTGCATCAACCTTTTTGTGGTACTTCAGTGGTCTCCCGCAGAGATTTGAAATATCAAAGTGAAGGAGAGCAGTTCATTTCTCTCTCCTCTACACTTTATCCTTGATGAGCCAATTTGAGCCTTCAGACCTTCATTTCTAAACCCGTTGGTAATCACCTCCCTACACTGGGGCAATGCACGTGATTTGCCAATGAATAGTAAGTTATGATGAAACCATCTCCCTCATAGTTTAAAAAGATTTCTGGACTAACAAAGTAAGGCACCAAGTAAAAGCAGGGCCAAAATCCATTATTGAAGAAGAATAATAATACTTGCAAAAACAATCAATGAGGAGTACAATGAAAAGTCAAAAGGCAATAGGGCTAATAAAAGCAAATTGCTTGGTAAAAGTAAGGCCAAAGCCCTCCATAGGAACAAAAGCCATGATACTCAAAAAATAAAGTGTCAAGAAGGGAATCTGTTGGTAAGCAAGTGACAAAAACAAGGAAAGCCTGAAGCTTATTAGACTATAGGTATCTAGAAAACTTTTAAGGGGGCTCGAAGATGAGATTGCCCACCCAGCAGCTATGACAATTGGTAATGATGCAAAGGTGATCAGCAACCTATTGTACCCTCATTCTGAAAATGGCCTTTGCAAGCCCACCCTGAACCAATGTTACAACCTATTTCGAAAGCCTCCCCTGATTGAGATGTTTCAAATCATGCGGGATTTCACACAAGGAGCTACAGCATAAAGGAGTAAGTACAATCCGGCTTATCTGATCTTCAAGGTTCTTGATTTGTAAACCTGAAGAATTGCTTTTAAGATGTTGATTCTTTTCAAAACCTCAAAATGCCTACCCATTGCATAAGCCTTTGACCAAGCCTACATTACGGTCCCCTTAGAAGACCTTCTCTAATCAATCAGGTTGTATACACTGTAAACAGTCCAGAAATTCTTGACATAGGTTCTGAGTGACGGTTTGAGTGTTTCTAGAAATCTTCCTCAGTAAGGAAGCAAAATCTCTCAGAAACAGATATTGTAAAAAGTCCTCTTTGATAGGGATACTCCAGTCGACATGATTGATCAAACTCATTGATGATTACAGATTTGTTGATTCAAGATTATCCTCATAAGGGATTTTGATCGTACATGTACGTTGCAAGATTTTCTTGGATAACCATCTTATACGCCTCACATATATTGAAATAAGTCTATACGACTTGCGGGAACATGACTCATTTTGAAAACTCGAAATGCTTGAAAAAATCAAGATTTTTCCACTCACCAATATAATGATTCGGTTTAAGCTTCTTCAGATTTTCTGATTCCACCCATATTCTAGAAATGGCACCCTCATTGTAAAAACTAATCGGGTCGAGATTTTACAAGATCCCAATCTCCCAGATCTTTCATATGACACTGTGGAAAGAAGTCTTGTTACAGGCAGCCAAAGTCTTGATACAGGCACCAAAGTTGATACAGGCACCAAAGTCCTTGATACAGGCAACAAGTCTTGATACAGGCACCAAAGTCCTTGGTACAGGCACCAAAGTCTTTGTTACAAGCACCAAAGTCTTATCACAAGCACCAAAGTCCTTATCACAAGCACCAAAGTCCTTTACAGGCATCTCATGAGGTGACCTACCATACGAGTCAAATCTTAATCAAATTTTAATTAGTAAAATCCTTTCATTAGGAATCTACCATGGGGTGACCTACCATATGGGTCAAATCTTAATCAAATTTTTAATCAATAGAATCCTTTCATTAGGAATCTACCATGGGGGACCTACTATAACGGGTCAAATCATAATCAAATTTTAATTAGTAAAATCCTTTCACTAGGAATCTATCATGGGATGACCTACTATATGGGTCCAAATTCAATGGGTTACTTACCATACGGGTCCAAGTTCAACCACCCTAAAGCATTCCTATAAACGAATCCTTAGATGTCCATTCCATTATCACCAGATCAGTCAACGACAACCACTGGACGAACAGGTAAGTTTTAGGTAAATCCTTAAACTCTCCCTTTTTCTTTCTTTCTCCCCATATCGACATAAGCAGGATGAACATTGGACCTAGGCTTTCATTAAAAGAAATAGAGTTTTTTTTTGGTGAAGTTAAAAGAAATAGAGTTGGATGTCACGAATTTTCTTTTTTCCCAGTAGAGGCGGCTGGACATCAAGTGTCCCCTGTCTTTGAGAGTGATCTCTCACGAGACCCTTCTCAAAGAGGGGCAGTTGTGACACTTGATTTCGGTCGTTTTATCTTTAGAATTTTTTTAGAAAATCCATAAAAATTCAAAAAATTGAAAAATCAACTTTGGGGACCTTGCCTAGCCTAGAGAACCAATTTGGGATAAAAAATAAATTTTCATATTTTCAGTATTTTCCTGTATTTTATTTTCAAAAATTCATAAAAATCAAGAAAAAAATGAAAAAAATTACAAAATCAACTTGGGAGCCTTAGCTTAGCATAAGGAACAATTTTGAGCAAAAAATAATTTTCTTATTTTTTGCATTTTTAATATTTTTTTGAAAATAGAAAAATACAAAATAAAAAATAAAAATAGCATTCGTGGCCACAAAAATACGAAAAAATAGTCCATTATTTTTATTTTGATTTCCTCTTCATTTTTGAGAAGTCCCTTCACGGCCGCGATTCCGAGTCAGAGCCGTGACGTCCTAGGTTCGCCACGAATGCTATCGGCTTGACGATTTAATTTGAAGAAGATAAAAAAGTAGGAAAATGAAAGCAAGGCACTTCATTATTTACAACCAACAAACATCGGGTTCTTTTTACATACTTCTGAGAGTTTAGTCGGGTGGCATCAAAAAGTTGCCCGAAGCCCTACCCGATATATGTACAAAAAGGAAACTGAGCCCCAACCAAAAATCTCCCACCTGACCTGACCACCACCTAGACTCTCATAACAGTCTGTACCCTGCTTGTACTCTAAAATACCACATGGGCCCCTATGGCGCCACGCAGTCAAAAGGTAGCGGCCGACAAGCCCGAGATCTTCTTCCAGTACCCTGTAGATGGACAAAAACGGTGGAGGGTCGGTCCCACATCTAGACCCCCATCAATCCATAGGCAGCAAACGATCGTTATAAACCGCAAATGCGGAGCTCCGGTATCTCATGCGGCATTACTTCCTAGGGTAAAGTGAAAGGGGGCACCATATGATAAGGTCGGTAAGCTGGCCATATTACCTTCCTATAAAAATTTCAACAATAAAGGGGTGAGATAAAAATCTCAGTGAGTCAAATCTCTAATCTGCTGACTAATGCAACCAATAAGGATTAAACAACAACGAGTCTAATATGCATTAGGGTTTTTACTAACAGGTTAGATTATCTCAATCGAGCTTACTATCAGTGACGATATAACATGACAAAAGGCCATGTTCCACAAGTATACGAATCATGTTTAGGGCACTAACACTTTATGTTCATTAAAATCAAGTAAACGACAAAATACTAACAATAATAATAATCATAATAGTAATAATAATAGTAATAAAAATAAAAATGTCTCGTTCCGCCTCAGAGACCGACCCAGTCACATAGCAGGGCCACCCAGTCACAAAACAGGGTCTTCCCATAAGCTCCATGGGAATAATATATTCAAGCACAAAGCTCGTGCCCATGGATCCGACTTGACCACTTTCACATCATGCAAGACCATGCTCCGTGCCACATGTTTTATGCATGTCTAATGTCGTGCCACTCTAAGTTCGACCGAATCATGGCCTTATTACTATTATTTTTTTTTTCTGCAATTGGGTATATCGACAAGAAGGTAAGTCCTTGAGGGAATGGAATACGAACCATCAAATTGTTTGGGCTAGTCTAAATTAGCCTGCAAATTTTCATCTTGTATCTAAGTCAGGCATCGCAGCATTTAGTGCAGCAAAAGTGGAGGCAATTAAAAAGGAATATTTGTGCAATGATACCCAGCTTCCATCCTTAAGATTCTGTTCTTACCTCTAAGTATCGAGTAGACTATTGGCGCAATCGGTAGACATTCAAGTAATCCAATCGTGCCATTATACTACGTGAAAGGAAACCCAAATTCCACCCCACAAAACCACACTATCCTCCCTCGGTCCCACTACTCGCACCTCAACTCAGACCATTCAAACTTCAGTCCAAACTTGTCAACAAGGAATTTTGTTTGTCGAGAGTCCACGACTCTCGAATATTCTCCAGCTCTTCGCCCATACCTTCCATTTCGGCCTAGTGTCCCAAGGCCCGCATTCCCCATTCCTTCGACGATTCAATTGCTAACGTGGCTCACCCAAATCTCGACAGTCTCGTTCCACTAGACTTTGAGTATTTGGCCAAAATTAGTAACCAGCGGTTAAAGAATTCCAAGGTTAAGCTTGCTGAGTAGTTCGTCTATTGCACTCATCCATTTCACCATCCCAATTCCACAACCAGTATCCAATCTACAATACCCATCAGCTTGCCATGATGTGCACCAGAAAATTCTGTTCTCACCACTACCGTCGCCACCCTAACTAGCTTCGACAAATCACTAGCCACTGCCGAACTCTCCCTACACGATACTCATTGAAAGTTTAGTAAATGGGTTAGAGAAATGACTTGCAGAAGCCCATTGTCCAGTAGAAATGGCACTACTCTTAATCAAGTCTCACATTTCTCGTCCTCAACAGAAATCCAGCAAATCCCCGCGTAAAGTTTTCGTTTCTTTCATAATATCACGTTCTAATGACTTAAGATTTCCAGACCTAGCTAGTGGCCTACGAAACCTACGACCCCGTGCCCTGAGTTCGGCACCACCTTCTCTACCGAAGTCAACGTTGCTCCTACCCATTTGTGCATGTGTAAGATTTCATAATCTGACGTCCGAAAGGTTATGTTCCAGACCTCCCCTCGACATGCAAGGTAGGTATTGCCGCAGCTCCTCCACCCATGCCAGAACCAGACTACCCAACTTTCTAATCTCACACCGAGTTGCTGTTTTCGACTCACATTGGGAGGATAGTGAGATAATTAGAGAGAGGACTCACCTCGTTCCTGCTGCAATACTGTTCTGAATGGCTGGTCTGTTCGTGCTCTTGGGGCTAGCGCAAAGTTGAAGAGCTCCCTGGACAATGGACAGAACCAAGAACGGGGAGGAAGCGTCTTTGAGGTGGTGATATGGTCAAGGATAGTAACGTGGAAGATGGATTGTTCCAGATGTTTTCTCCTGGGGGTCCCTCTGTCCATGTCCATTCACGGTCAAGTCCATGAAAAATGGTTATGAAATGTGAATCTTTTACTTTCAACTTTCTCTCGTGGCTTTCTAATGGCCCAACTTGGAGAATGTTGGGCTTAATCCACATGGACCCACGGCTGAAAGTTGAGGATAAAAATTTTCCCCCAAGCCGAAACAAATTGCTAAGTACATTCAAGTTGGGCTAGTGCATTCGAGTTGTATTTTGGACCAAATTCCACAAAGCTGATTTTCCTCTTTCATCGTTCACGCAAGGGGAAACGGATTTGAGACTTGATAATCTATATTTCAATTTGGGCGCGAGCCTTATTTGTCATTCTTCAGCCACCGTTCATTATACGGCCTATCACATTCGATGACGTAACTTGAACAAGTCCAACTCGTTCAACTCCAAGTCAGCTTTCGAATTCATTCGTTTAATGCCCGATAATTTAGAACTATTAAAATGGGGCATTAACAACTTTGGACAAACCAATTTAAAAAAATTAATCTGGAAATGGGGTTTTCTTCGTTAATCTTATTTTCAAGTTAATGAAAAAATTCTAGAAATTTCATTTTAATTCTGTAATTTTCAATTTTTGCATTTTTAGATTAGTGTTATCCTCCTCTATTTGTGTCAAATTACAACTTACTCCAAAAATCCACCTAATTGTCCAATTGCGTAGAAAGGACAATAATGCAATTTCAGTTTTTCAATTTAGTCCCTAAAAACACTTAAAATGCAATTAAAAGTTTTTTAGGGCCAAATTGAAAATCAGGGCATGTCACCCTCTATTTTTCACTCCTGAATCCATTGGTAGTATCAATTTTTGCAAAAAGGTGGTAAGGATTTGGATTTGCGAAATGGGTACTGGGTCAAGCTTAGAAATTAGGTTTTCATGTAAATACCCACATATCTTCAAAATAAAAGTCATTTCGAATAGAATTAGTCACCTGAGCTTGATTCGGCATTAATTCAAGAAATTTGGATTATTGAGGTGAAATTAGAAGTCTT
>JAGVVM010001804.1:0-43684 GCA_019149425.1 Psidium friedrichsthalianum
AACAGGCTACATGGTTACAAAGCCAAGAATGCCTAGCTGGTTTTTAAAAAATTTTAATGGTTGCATTTGCATGTTCCTGCTAAATTCCAGGACCAGATTTGAGGTGAATATTTGTTGTGTCTTGCTAGTCTCGTTTCATGGGCCATATAGGTGGGTTTTAGCCATAGGGGTAGAGATGCTATCTGCCATTGTATACACACCCATTCATGTTTACAGTAATTGAATATAGTTTACGATTTTGAAGTAATTTCTTGCCGCTCATGGCATGCCTTGTTTATCAACCTCCAACTTATGTTATGGCCTTTAGGCAGCTGATTTCAATGTGGAGGCAGCGCAGCAAGGTATTGTTTACATAGATGAAGTTGATAAAATAACTAAGAAGGTACTCTGACTGATTCATTTTTTGTTCAAGATATAGAGTATCTATAGCTTGTACTTATCTAAGTGGGACTAATGTGCAGGCTGAATATGTAGATACTGGCCGAGATGTTTCAGGGGAGGGTGTCCAACAGGCATTACTGAAAATGCTAGAAGGAACCGTGAGTTTCCTTTCTTTGTACTAGTTCTTATTTGATCCTTCTTGCTTTGCAGTGTCTGTGAAAGAGCTCAAAGAGAACAGTCGGATGGTTTTCTTGTATGTGGTTTAACATATTTTCTTCTTTGGTTTCAAATTATTGGATTAGTGTTTTGATTTATGTTAGGAGTTGTGCTATTTTTCTTTTACATGAGAGCAGGGGAACTTAGCTTTTTGATTAATTGACATGAGAGCAGGGCAACTTAGCTTTTCGATTAATTGAGTACAGAAATCTGGAATAGGGGTATGGATCCCTTCGGTTTCCTAAATTGCTTTATAATTCTGAGTTGTAGGAACAATAATCAATAGTAGCTCAAAATCAGAGGGTTCTGACTCAGTGGTCATTGTACTTTCTTGGTTTGCCATTTGATGTTAATCTAAGACCCTGTTTGAGTAACTTGCAAGTTAATGGATGCTATCTTTTTGTTTTCTCATTAATATCTTTGGGTCAGTTTGGAATAACGTTCAGTTTTTAACTTTGTACAGTTTTTTTTGAAATTTAGCACGTCACGCAAATGGATGCCTTTTGCGCGTGGTTGGTTTATGTACATTGAGCTAGGATGCCTTTTGCGATACATCACCTCAAAATGTTATAGATCTTTTTAAATTAGAGCAAAAGAAGTACTTCTCTTTTTGCATTCATGAGCTTCTTCAGTTGTTGCAATTCTCTATTCTGTTTTTCTGGTACCAAAGACTACATTTTCCAGTTCATGTATACATAAGGACTATGTTGTCATTCTCAGGTAGTGAATATTCCTGATAAAGGAGCTCGAAAACATCTTCCTGGAGATGACATTCGGGTAAACTGAATTTTCTTTTACATCCGTTAGTACTTCGTGTTTCTGGGATACTCTTGTTGATTAATTAATGGGTGGAATGAGGGAGTGAGAATCACCCATAGGGATGGCAAAGGGACAGTGGAGATTGGATTTCCCATCCCCACCCCGTGGGGCATTCAGATTTTGCTCCCATCCGTGTAATATTGCCCCCACATTTATCTTAAATTCAAAAGATTATTCTGGATTTAACATCACAGAGTTTTTCTAATCGTTGGAAAGGTAAAAAAAAGGAAAATTGATTGTCAAGTAGTAGTCCAATAAAAAAATTTAGGGGCGGGCAATGTGGACATATGCTGGTTGGGATAATTTGCCATCCCTAGTCACCCAAAGGTCTTTGGTAATTTGGTGCTTCTTCCCAGTTGGTTGCATGAGTCTCCTGTGTTTTTTTTTTTTTTTTTGGCTTTGATGTGCTCTCGTGTTTCTCCTACTCAAAACTTAAAATTTCATAACATGATCTTAAATGTTTGATGAAGTGTAATTTTTCATGCTTGAGATGTCTAAATTCTTGTGCTGATGTTTAGATAGATACAAAGGATATCCTGTTTATATGTGGTGGGGCCTTTGTTGATTTGGATAAGACTATCTCGGAAGGGTAAAGCCCTTTCAGGATCTTTGGGCAATGTCGGTCCCCTTTTTATTTTTTATCTATTTGATTGCTTGTAGAAAGGAAGTTCATAGTGTCAACTTTTGTTTATGTATTATTTTTGCAGGCGACAAGATTCTTCCATTGGATTTGGCGCACCAGTGCGAGCAAACATGAGGATGGGTGGACTGACAGATACAGTGGTGGCATCCTCATTGTTGCAATCTGTTGAGTGTTTGAATAAGAACTCAAGAATTTGAATTAAGTATTATTTGTTAATTCCATTTTCTTATATCAGTGAAAAACGAAATGTATATGCAACTGCCCCAGGTTTGTTGATTTTAGTCTGATATCATGCCCTATATTAATGGCAATGCAGGTAGAAAGTGGTGATCTCATTGCATATGGCCTTATTCCAGAGTTTGTTGGAAGGTTTCCTGTTTTGGTTAGCCTATCAGCTTTGAGTGAAGACCAATTAGTTCAGGTGCATGGTTACCAATAGGATAACCCATACTGCTTCCGCAATAAGCTGATTTCTTTAACTGAAGTTCTTCACTTTTGCTTTTCTTTTATGGCAAAGTTGATGGAATCTCTTTCCTGGATGTACATTAGGTTCTCATGAAGCCGAAAAATGCTCTTGGGAAGCAGTACAAGAAGATGTTCCAGATGAATAACGTATGCTGATCTATCAGTAGTTGTAATGAAAATGTTCTCTTGAAAATATTCATGTCGGTGCCATAGTGTTGTACTAACCTCTATCATCACATAAATTCAGGTTGAATTGCAGTTTACAGATAATGCCTTGAGATCAATTGCTAAGAAAGCATTGGCAAAGAACACTGGTGCACGAGGTTTAAGAGCTCTTTTGGAGAATATACTGATCGAAGCAATGTTTGAGGTACCAATTGCCATTTCAGTTCCTCCTATAATATACTGGTTGCATCTTCCTCTTGTACTGAAAACTCACTCTAATTTCCAGTATGGTTCTCCTGGCCCGAATGTGGATAATAGGAACATAGTTTTATCAGTGATGTGTCATTCTACTCTATGCTTCAGCGACCCGCTATATGGACAGCTAGTGGCTGAGAATAAAAAGTAAATTTCTTAGAATGGTTATGAAAGTTCTAATTGTTATGCTCTTTTGAGACTACTTGGCAGTATAAAACCTAAAGCTCTAGTCTCATTGTTGCAGTCAACCAGAGTAACAAAATTAAGTTCTTAAACCATCCTGTATAGCCCCCTAAAAGGATAGTAAAAGTGCGTGCTGTTCCCCCCAATCTTTATATCTGCAGTCAATGAATCATAACTCTCAAGAAGCAGTTCGACAATAGTCATGAGAGGATTAATTCTGCTATTGTTAAGAATGGAAAACTGCAGGAAATCTATATGCTGGGGAAGCAGGAGTTTGTTTATTCCATAAAGATATACTCTTGGCTAAAAAACCAAACCCTTAACTAGTCAGTAAGTCTGACAATAGTCGTGAGAGGATTAATTCTGCTATTGTTAAGAACAGAAAAGTGTGGGAAAGCTGTATTCTTGAGTTTAGTTGCCCTAACATTACTCATACTATCCAATGCCAAAAAGATGTATCTTTCTATTGTACAGGTTCCGCAGGAAACTGCTGGCGTCAATACTGTGAGTACCGTTCTAGTTGATGAGGAGGCTGTTGGCCCATTGGATGGACCAGGTTGTGGAGCGAAAATTATTCAAAAGGATTTTCAAAGAGAAGCAGTTCTTTCATGACCAAGCCCAAATATGGTACTTAGGGCCCCTTTTTCAATGCTTTGTAGTGCTAAAATTCTTTTCATCTAATTATTTGATCTTTTTTTGTCTACACTAGGTAGTCAGCGCTCTTGCAAACTTAATTTGAGAGAGGTAAAACTTCAAGATGCTCTCTGATGGAAACTTTGGTCTCTAAATTCATCATTTGTTTTTCCCAGTTCACAAAGTCATCACTTGTTGGCTCTCTTAAGGTTATTGCACAAAAGGATGGGTGTATTGTAGAGCTCCTAAGGATATTGCACCCAAGGATGGGCATATTGTCAGGCTTGGTCTAGCACGGGGATAGGAGATGCGGAGCTAAAGTGATCATTGACAGAGATGGATATCCAGTGGACTCAGGTCATACGAGTACTTGCCTTGTGGAGACTGACTGTACAGGAATTATATCATGCCATTGTCACTGCGTTAGCTACGATGTTGATAGTAGATGATATTACTAGTTAGGTCTTGTTTTGCATATGAGATGAAGGGGAAATAACTGGGGATGTGCCAATAATCGAAGCCAGGAAACTCTTTCTGTATAGGCTTCACTGCTTCACTACTTTCTTTGTTGGACTGCAACTATCAGTATTGAAATTTTTGTTTAACTGGATTCCGGGGATAACTTGATAAATTTTCGTTGGACCGTGTCGACGGGAACATAGTGGCCAGCAACATATTGAATGGTTTACAAAATTATTTTCCAAAACGAATCGATAAATTGTATTTTGGATATCTGAAGAAACAAGTCGTATTGAATCTATATCCTTTTGCATGCTAGTTTTTTTCAATAGTCAGTATTTTGTCTTTCGAGCATTACTATTTACTCTTAATTTTAAGAGTTGATGCAGTTATGTGCTAGTGTAACCTTGCCAAGGCCTGCAAGATATTGATGGGTAATCTTCCTCATAGCATTTCGCATTTCAAGCTCATTTGAAAAATGTGCGGTAGGTGCAATTATATATTCCTACTTAGGGGTACCACATATTTAAGTTGACCCTAGATTCTTGAATTACTTTCAAACTAGTCATTGGAATATAAAAGATCGAATGTAAAACTACCAAAATAGTGCGACGGACTTTTTATGGGTTGTCGCCAACAAACCACTACACCACTTCATTTGCCATCAATTTATGCACCTCCTACTAAACCCGATTTTAATCTCTTGAAAAGAAATTATCCATTAATCTATTGACATGATCCATTTATTTTGGGTCAGATATTGATATAATCAATTCAGATAATTTGTCAATAGATATGCAACCTTGTTGGTAAAGGGATTGGAGGTAAGATGTTAGTATCATAGATGCGGGTTTAATTCTTGCACTCTACAAAAAGGCAGAGTAAAAATAAGAGTTAGGATAAGACAGACAAAAAAACAACGTCGAACTGCAAAGCAAAACAAATATAGAAACCTTATTAATTGAGAGCACTGTACAGATGACATTATTGGATTTACTTAATCTAGAAAAACATCTAATAGAGGGTTCTCTCCAGCGAAGTTTAATTTGAGCATACTGTTTTGGGCCACCTTCTGTAATTGCAGAACTCCGCCCTAGCTTCGTCACGTGTCATTTCACTTGATGTAACATAATCACCAAGTCAGACGATCTTTCATGAACATTCACTTAATAATAAACTCAATGCTTTTACAAGACTATTTATCTAATTAAGCTGACTCTAGGGGCACAACTCGGATCGTGATCACCCTGTACAAATCTTCAGGATACGGCATACGGGCATGTGTGTCTGAACGATTGCTTTTCCTTTTTCTCCTTGTTCTTTGGCGTCGCAAATGAGAACAAAGTGCATCCATATCAGTAGATATAATGGGTCCAACCACATTCAACGTATAAGATCTGGATGATCCAAATACTTTTTTTGTAGTACGCCACACTCACAAATTGAGATGGCTCTACTACTTCTATAAAACAATCTGCTGTACAGTACTATTTATGAGGATGTCATAGTAATGCATGTCAAAAGAATTAAATGACAATCATCTACGCAATCAGTACGAGGCAAAATAAGCTAGCGAGACCATCGCATCGCTCTCTCCGATCCGAGCATTCATGACGTTCGCCCCTTTCTCAACACATGTACGACGATTTATTTTCGGCAACAAGCTTGCTAGCTAGCGAGCGAGCGAGCTTATCGCCCTCCCTTAGAACAGTCAAACGACAGCTCAAAAAACGGCGGATATGATCACTGCGTACAGCCTAAACATCTAACAGTATAGCACAAAGCAAAACACAAATCCGGCACCAGGGCGACGGCCATCCCGGTCGCGAAACCATCACTGATAGATTCACGTGTGATATTACAGAACCCTAAAAACACCGACGACCGACAAAACGAGATGCGAGATTACCGATAATGCTGACCACGTTCCTGGCTGCTTCAGCCGTCACCATCTTCGCTTTCCTTCGAGAGCGAGCTAGAGAGAAAGAGCGATCAGAGAGAAGCGCCTTGGTATCGACTCTGGTGCTGATGATCGGTGCGAGATGCGTGTTAATTTACTCACACTGCACAAAACACGCAGCTCGCACCGATCATTATCCCTTCATTATCTGCGCTCAAAATTACTAAACACGCACGCAAAGAGAGCCCGCCCCCAGATTGCGGCTCGGACCTCGCCGGGGTGTAGGAGCGGAGAAGGGTTAGTAGGGGTGCTTTGCGATCGTGTTTATCCGCCGAGCATCAGATGAAGGATGAATTTAAGCATACGGGGCCGGGTATTCACTTGGACAATTGGTCGATTTTCAAACTATAAGTGTGACTGCAGGCTGTATCGACAATTTATTACACAAAAAGAGGTCACGATTTCTGTTATAGACCAT
The DNA here is from genome assembly GCA_019149425.1 of Psidium friedrichsthalianum. Taxonomy (NCBI): domain Eukaryota; kingdom Viridiplantae; phylum Streptophyta; class Magnoliopsida; order Myrtales; family Myrtaceae; genus Psidium; species Psidium friedrichsthalianum. The sequence goes on from JAGVVM010001804.1 coordinate 6,598, forward strand.
GGCAGAATCAACCAATTGTGCATATAACTAGCAGAATTCTTGAGGATTAGATAATATTTGAACCTTGACTCGTGTTATTATCATTATTTTTGAAAAAAATCCAAAAAGGAAAAAAAAAGGTTAAAAAATAAATTAATTGTTTAATTTTCTATAAATCACTTGCTTGCAGGGCAAAAACACCGTGATGCGGCAAAACGCCCGTTTGCCCGCTGATCCCATCTAGATCTACCCCCGCCCTTCCACTTAATTATGGTTCACGCCACTCACTTTGAGTTTGCCATGATTATAAACGTGACGCAATATAATAAGCTAAAGTCGCTAGTAGCATGATGCCTCGAGTACCTCAGCTAGACGCGCAAACGGGTCGAGCTAATCCAAAATCACTTAGTCAACGATTGAGATCATCGGACATGTTCAATTCTCAATCATAGGGTAAAGAGAAAAATAAAGGCCTTAAGTTAGTTTCACATAATTTTGTGCCGACGAGCATGGAAAAAAACCGCATATAACATTTGTCGAAGTTAATTGTTTGAATTTTTCACTTGACTTGAGTTTAAATGGCCTCCAGTGCCGGCTTTAATCGACGAGTGTTAAAAATGGGTTGAAAAAGTAATAGGCATAAGTCCAACATGGATCTTTCGAGAACAGTTTTTGAGGCTCTGCTCTCCCGATTTAAATCCAAGGGCTTTTCTCTCCCGATCTAATTTTAGATCTAGGAGTTTCGATGAATAATCATTGTGTCTCCAGTTTCAATGGTATCCACAGCATCTCTGATGTCAAATTTGTGATTGTTCAACATGTTTATGTCAGAAGCTTGGGGCTCACTCGCACTTGTGAGCTCGTTCGACGAGATTATGATGTCTCCACACAGTGATGGTATCTGGGATATCGAACGTAAGTATACGCCTTTAGCAGGCAAAGTCCTAGCTATAGATGGAGATCGCACATGTACTTATCACAGATGATAATATGTGATTCGGTGATTGACTATCGATCACTTTGATTGGAAGCAGTCACGGATATATCAAGGATGGTGTTGTCATGATTACTTAATGAACGAGCTATAATGATACACTTTGATTTCTGGATTTGGTTTGTTTACAACATGTAGATAGTAAATACAAATAAGACGTTGAATTTCGAACGCTAAAAAGTTTGGACCCTCTTCTCAGCTTTTCTTCCTTTAAGCTAGTTTTAGAATAAGGATAACTCTATTGTGCTCTCGTAAAGTTAGTAAACCGTCAAAAACTGACGAGACAAGCTAACGACCCGTAATTTCTAACAATTTATTGGTAACTTACTGATATTGTGGATGGCTATTAACTATTTTTTTTATAGCATGCAAGTTACCGAGCTTTTTTACCAAATTTTATTGATTTTTTTAACGCGAATGCGACCAATCAATTGAACAGTGCGTGGATCAAAAAAGAGTTTTTCATGCGGTAAATTGAAACTTTGAATTTACAGAAAGACACCGTGAAGAAAGAGGTCATGAGCAATGTGTCGATGCGATCATTGAGCCATATGGCAGATGACCATTCCTTTACATATAGATATAAAACTTCCAGAAGTGAATTATATGTTGGTTGTAGGATTATTGTAAGATCTATAAGTATCAAGCTCCGTAAAAACAGATATTGCCACGTCACTCATGAGGGATAAGGATGATCCCTCATTTGTTCCCGACCAAAGGGGCTATGGCATTTTACAAATATATATGAACTATAAATAAAATAAAATGTCTAATGTATGGCTTAAATAGAGGGCAATGAAACAATCATATTATACATGGTAAATGCTTCCAACGAAGAGAAGCCATCTCCACATTTCAAGATTTAATTCAATTCCTTGTTTTTTTTTACTTCTTAATTTGACTTACTCCTCTGCATTGATCGAACAAGAATGGATAAGGAGGCTCACGGTGGAAGAAAACTGGGCAGGAATTAATTGATCTGAACGAGCTCGGACAAGTTGGCCGTAGATCGAACTCAAAGTGAGATCCCCACCTGACTTAAAAAAAAAAAAAGGAAGATATGCTTGACTCAGCTTATTTGTTGCCGTCAAGCCCACGAAGCGAGATGAGGATATTGAAGAAACATTAGTAAAAGACAACTGAAATGATCCTTATTCCATCTAAACTGTCATAAAGCTGTTCACAATGTCATCTTTCTCTCCTATACATTTAGATAAAGGTTTTCCTCCTGATTGCGTACCCCATTGAAGCAAATTCAAAGTCTCCGGTCTTCTCATTTAACCTACAGGACCGGTGGGCGATATTGCCAAACACACAAGGAGCACGGTCTTGGTCTCTTTTTGGCACATATATGAAGAACAGCTTAGATTGACCAGGCCATGCGAAGCTGCAAAGGAATACCGTGTTCGAAGAGATACTAGGGTAGAAGGAGAATTGCCATTTGCTAATGATATTTCTGGACTCCGAGATCATTGTTCCTTGGATTTGTAATGGGCTGGTTAGAGTATTCCATGGCAAATGTTATCGGTCTGCTCACATGTCTTGTCGGCCAAACATCTCCTACACAATTACTTAGCAGTAAAGTACAGATAGACATGAGCATTAGCTGATGAATTCATCATTGTGGCCTATCGTTGCTCTGACATCGACATCGTTTTCAGCTTATTATATGGTGAAGATGGAGGATATCGGATTTTGCCAGCTGCCCCACACACAACTATTATACCTTTTTATCTTCCTTTCCTTTTACTTTGGGTAAGCATTGCCACAGAAATCAGCCACCATCAAAGGAAAGGAAAGGAAATAAGACCACCTTGTTGTAGCTGTTGTCTAGAAAATTTTACGATTACACTTTGCACATGACATGTATTACTGATCTTTTTCCCTTTTTTTTAATCATTAAATGCTAGGTAATGCCAGACATGTTGGGTAACCATTCCAAAATCTGATTGATTTTGTGAAAAAGTTCGAAGGTGATACTTTATAAATTGACTTTCTGGTAGTGTTCTCAAATATCTAAGAATTTTGGTACGTTCTATGCCAATCTTTGACAACTAGCGAATCCAACTCCAAAGAGAAGTGGCATATGGGTTGTCTTTCACCAATAAGCATTTGCGAACTACCTCTTTTGGGTCGATTTGGGACTCAGGCACCTTTTGTAGAAAATAATATTGCATACATATTTTCGTTCCACAAGACTTGGTGCACATTGAAAAATTCTAATTGCTTCTCCAGAAAATGTAAATTATGCCAATAGGACAATATTTGTTCTTCTGAAACTTATGTGTCAAAAAAGTCAGTAAGCTCTCGAACTAAGTACGTGAATTTCAATCTAACCTTGAATTGTGTCATTTAGTCCTAATCGATAACCTATAGCGATTGTCATCTTACATAGCAGGTTGAACTACTCAACGTAGATATTTTTTTTCACATATATCTTTTTTAATTTTTTAGTTATTTCTTCTTTTTATTTTCTTCGCTCTTTATTTTATTGAGGGTCAGCGAGGGTCACTACTACCCCTACTTGACCCGAACTAGGGTGTTATAAGCCCTGTTGGCTGCTAGATATATAGGGCTCCTGAGCCAATCGTTGTGCCTAGCGAGATGATGCCCTCGCCTAGTGTCGCGAGGGTCGTGGACCCTCGCCGTCATGACCCGGTACAAGTATGCACGGTAACCCTCCCAGCCACTTTAACGAAAATGAAGAGTAAACAGAAGAAACACAACAATTGGAAATAGAAACTATTTAAAAAATTATTTTTTAAAAAGGTTTGTCACACTAGCTATGACACGTTGGACTATTTAATGTTAAATGCTGAGTGATTTCGGTCAAAATTAATCTGGATGGACCACAATTGATACTATTAAACGGTTTAGATGACTTTTTGGACACGTTCCTGTAGTTTCTTCTTTGTCGAATTCCAATTGCTTTAATTAAAGTAAAGATTACATACACGTGTGCGCGTATATATATATATTATAGTATATTACTATATATATATTTATTGTACAATGGAACTTTTATAAATAAGTCAAAACCTATTGTACATTAAATTCTAATGGTTTAATTTACAGTACAATTTTCGCTACATTTGCGCTCAGAAATCGCAAACGTGTTGATATTGGCTGCGAAAAATCGCTTATTCTACATGAGAATTTACTAAAAGGTCTAATATTTTAATTTGCCAATTTAATCCTAGACCTTTTAGTAAAATTCTCATGTAGCTTCATAGCGATTCGAGCAAATCAACACGTTTTGCGATTTCTAGCGAAATTGCGAAATTGACTAATTTAAAACATTTAGAATTATGTAACAAACAATAGCGTTTAGCGACTTATTGCGAAAAGTTAGCAAATTACAATTAATATATATAGAACTTCGTACAATAGGTTTATGACTTATATAAAATATATATATACGTGCAATTAATATATATTATATATATGTAGTCTTTACTTTAATAAAGCAATTGGAAATTATAGAACTAAATTAAGACTAAAGACAGAACTATATAAGTGTAAAAAAATTCTTAAACCGTTTAATTGTATCAATTGACTTTATCCAATAATTTTGACCGAACATCTTAGACATAGACACGATCGTCTTACGTGGCACAACTACGCTGACATGAACCTTTATTTAAAAATAATTTTAAATAGTTTCATTCCAATTTTTGTTTGTGTTTTCTCTTTGTTTACTCTTTATTTTTATTGAGGGCTTGCAAGGATTACCGACATACTTGTATCGGCCACAGGTGAGGGCCACACTTACGCCTCGTCACCTAGCGAGGGCATCATGGCCCTCGCTAGCCCACGAGGGCTCAGGAGCCCTAGCCTAGGGCCAACAGGGGCTATTGGCACCCTCGCTGACCCTCAGTAAAAATAAAGAGTAAAGAAAAGAAGAAGGAGAAAAAACTCAAATAAATTATAAAAAATATGTAAAAATATTTTCAAAAAAATATACGTCAGCATTAGCCGTGCCAAAATTAGGACGACATATGTCTAAATTATTGACTTACATTTCAACTAAACAAATATGACAAGTTTTAGGACTAAATTGACAAAATCAAAACTTTAGATTGAATTCGTACTAGTCAATAGCTTAGGACTTTTTTGACACTTTCTGGAAGAACAAATATGTCCTATTGCAAATAATTTATCATTTTCTTGGGGAGCAATTATAATTTCTCGAGTGCACCCAAGTCTTGTGAACGAAATATGTATGCAATTACCTTCTACAAAAGGTTACTTGGGTCCAAATCGACACAAAATGGGTAGCAAATGCTTATGGGTTAAAGACACTCCCTTATGCCACTTCTCTTTCTCTTTGTGTATCTATCCAGAATGGAAGAATCATTCCTTCGAACTTTTTCACATATTCAAAGAAAGATTTTGCAATGGTCAATTTTATTAAACAAGCAATTACTGTCGAAATGTCATTTTTTTTCAAAAAAGTCCCTTAATATTTTGACACCTCATGTAGTAAAGGTTCCCAACATGTCTGGCATTGCCTAGCATTTAATGATTAAAAAAATGAAAAAGATCAGTGAATACATGTCATGTGCAAAGTGTAATCGTATAATTTTCTAGACAACAGCTACAACAAGGTGGTCTTCATTTCCTTTCCTTTGATTTGTGGCTGATTTCTTGTGGCAATGCTTATCCCAAAGTAAAAAAAGGAATTATATATATAAAAGGTAATATGGTTTTGCATGCTGGCAAATCCGATATCCTCCACTCTTCACCCATATAATAGCTGAACGATGTCGATGTCAGAGCAACGATAGGCCACAATGATGAATTCATCAGCTAATGCTCATGTCTTCTGTACTTTACTGCTAAGTAATTGTGTAGGAGATGTTTGGGCCGACAAGACATGTTGACAGCGATAACAATTTGCCGTATGGAACTACTCTAACAGCCCATTACAAATCCAAGAACAATGATCTCGGAGTCCACAATATCATTAGCAAATGGCAATTCTCCTTCTACCCTAGTATCTCTTCGAACACGGTATTCCTTTGCAGCTTCGCATGGCCTGGTCAATCTAAGCTGTTCTTCATATATGTGCAAAAAAGAGACCAAGACCAGTGCTCCTTGTGTGTTTGGCAAATATCGCCCACCGGTCCTTGTAGGTTCAATGAGAAGACCGGAGACTTTGATATTTGCTTTCAATGGGGTACGCAATCGGGGAGGAAACCTCTTATCTAAATGTATAGGAGAGAAAGATGATATTGTGAACTGCTTTATGACAGTTTAGATGGAATAAGGATCATTTCAGTTGTCTTTTACTAATGTTTCTTCTAATATCCTCATCTCGCTTCGTGGACTTTGACGGCAACCAATAAGCTGAGTCAAGCATCTCTTCCCTTTTTTTTTTTTTTTAAGTCACGGTGGGGATCTCACTTTGAGTTCGATCTACGGCAATCTTGTCCGAGCTCGTTCAGATCAATTATTCCTGCCCGTTTTCTTCCACCGTGAGCCTCTTATCCATTCTTGTTCGATCAATGCAGAGGAGTAAGTCAAATTAAGAAGTTAAAAAAAACAAGGAATTGAATTAAATCTTGAAATGTGGAGATGGCTTCTCTTCGTTGGAAGCAATTACCATGTATAATATGATTGTTTCCATTTTCCCTCTATTTAAGCCATACATTAGACATTTTATTTTATTTATAGTTCATATATTTGTAAAATGCCATAGCCCCTTTTGTGGGAACAAATGAGGGATCATCCTTATCCCTCATGAGTGACGTGGCAATATCTGTTTTTACGGAGCTTGATTACTTATAGATCTTACAATAATCCTACAACCAACATATAATTCACTTCTTGGAAGTTTTATATCTATATGTAAATGGAATGGTCATCTGCCATATGGCTCAATGATCGCATCGACACATTGCTCATGACCTCTTTCTTCACGGTGTCTTTCTGTAAACTTCAAAGTTTCAATTTACCGCATGAAAAACTCTTTTTTGATCCACGCACTGTTCAATTTGATTGGTCGCATTCGCGTATAAAAAATCAATAAAATTTGGTAAAAAAGCTCGGTAACTTGCATGCTATAAAAAAAATAGTTAATAGCCATCCAACAGTATCGGTAAGTTACCAATAAATTGTTAGAAATTACGGGTCCGTTAGCTTGTCTCGTCAGTTTTTGACGGTTACTAACTTTACGAGAGCACAATAGAGTTATCCTTATTCTAAAACTAGCTTAAAGGAAGAAAAGCTGAGAAAGGGTCCAACTTTTTAGCGTTCGAAATTCAACGTCTATTTAGTATTTACTATCTACACTTGTAAAACAAACCAAAATCCAGAAATCAAAGTGTATCATTATAGCATCGTCAATAGACGTAATCATGCACCCTCCTTGATAGATCCGTGACTGCATCCAAGCTAAATGATCGACGGTCAATCACCGAATCACATATTATCATCTGTGATAAGTACATGTTGCGATCTCCATCTATAGCTAGGACTTTGCCTGCTAAAGGCGTATACTTACGTTCGATATCCCAGATACCATCACTGTGTGGAGACATCATAATCTCGTCGAACGAGCTCACAAGTGCGAGTGAGCCCCAAGCTTCTGACATAAACATGTTGAACAATCACAAATTTGACACCAGAGATGCTGTGGATACCATTGAAACTGGAGACACAATGATTATTCATCGAAACTCCTAGATCTAAAATTTGATCGGGAGAGAAAAGCCCTTGGATTTAAATCGGGAGAGCAGAGCCTCAAAAACTGTTCTCGAAATATCCATGTTGGACTTATGCCTATTACTTTTTCAACCCATTTTTAACACTCGTCGATTAAAGCCGGCACTGGAGGCCATTTAAACTCAAGTCAAGTGAAAAATTCAAACAATTAACTTCGACAAATGTTATATGCGGTTTTTTTCCATGCTCGTCGGCACAAAATTATGTGAAACTAACTTAAAGGCCTTTATTTTTCTCTTTACCCTATGATTGAGAAAATTGAACATGTCCGATGATCTCAATCGTTGACTAAGTGATTTTGGATTAGCTCGACCCGTTTGCGCGTCTAGCTGAGGTACTCGAGGCATCATGCTACTAGCGACTTTAGCTTATTTATTGCGTCACGTTTATAATCATGGCAAACTCAAAGTGAGTGGCGTGAACCATAATTAAGTGGAAGGGCGGGGGTAGATCTAGATGGGATCAGTGGGCAAAACGGGCGTTTTGCCGCATCACGGTGTTTTTGCCCTGCAAGCAAGTGATTTATAGAAAATTAAACAATTAATTTATTTTTTTAACCTTTTTTTTTCCTTTTTGGATTTTTTTCAAAAATAATGATAATAACACGAGTCAAGGTTCAAATATTAATCTAATCCTCAAGAATTCTGCTAGTTATATGCACAATTGGTTGATTCTGCCATGGTCTATAACAGAAATCGTGACCTCTTTTTGTGTAATAAATTGTCGATACAGCCTGCAGTCACACTTATAGTTTGAAAATCGACCAATTGTCCAAGTGAATACCCGGCCCCGTATGCTTAAAATTCATCCTTCATCTGATGCTCGGCGGATAAACACGATCGCAAAGCACCCCTACTAACCCTTCTCCGCTCCTACACCCCGGCGAGGTCCGAGCCGCAATCTGGGGGCGGGCTCTCTTTGCGTGCGTGTTTAGTAATTTTGAGCGCAGATAATGAAGGGATAATGATCGGTGCGAGCTGCGTGTTTGTGCAGTGTGAGTAAATTAACACGCATCTCGCACCGATCATCAGTACCAGAGTCGATACCAAGGCGCTTCTCTCTGATCGCTCCTTTCTCTCTAGCTCGCTCTCGAAGGAAAGCGAAGATGGTGACGGCTGAAGCAGCCAGGAACGTGGTCAGCATTATCGGTAATCTCGCATCTCGTTTTGTCGGTCGTCGGTGTTTTTAGGGTTCTGTAATATCACACGTGAATCTATCAGTGATGGTTTCGCGACCGGGATGGCCGTCGCCCTGGTGCCGGATTTGTGTTTTGCTTTGTGCTATACTGTTAGATGTTTAGGCTGTACGCAGTGATCATATCCGCCGTTTTTTGAGCTGTCGTTTGACTGTTCTAAGGGGAGGGCGATAAGCTCGCTCGCTCGCTAGCTAGCAAGCTTGTTGCAAGCTTGTTGCCGAAAATAATCGTCGTACATGTGTTGAGAAAGGGGCGAACGTCATGAATGCTCGGATCGGAGAGAGCGATGCGATGGTCTCGCTAGCTTATTTTGCCTCGTACTGATTGCGTAGATGATTGTCATTTAATTCTTTTGACATGCATTACTATGACATCCCTCATAAATAGTACTGTACAGCAGATTGTTTTATAGAAGTAGTAGAGCCATCTCAATTTGTGAGTGTGGCGTACTACAAAAAAAGTATTTGGATCATCCAGAACTTATACGTTGAATGTGGTTGGACCCATTATATCTACTGATATGGATGCACTTTGTTCTTCATTTGCGACGCCAAAGAACAAGGAGAAAAAGGAAAAGCAATCGTTCAGACACACATGCCCGTATGCCGTATCCTGAAGATTTGTACAGGGTGATCACGATCCGAGTTGTGCCCCTAGAGTCAGCTTAATTAGATAAATAGTCTTGTAAAAGCATTGAGTTTATTATTAAGTGAATGTTCATGAAAGATCGTCTGACTTGGTGATTATGTTACATCAAGTGAAATGACACGTGACGAAGCTAGGGCGGAGTTCTGCAATTACAGAAGGTGGCCCCAAAACAGTATGCTCAAATTAAACTTCGCTGGAGAGAACCCTCTATTAGATGTTTTTCTAGATTAAGTAAATCCAATAATGTCATCTGTACAGTGCTCTCAATTAATAAGGTTTCTATATTTGTTTTGCTTTGCAGTTCGACGTTGTTTTTTGTCTGTCTTATCCTAACTCTTATTTTTACTCTGCCTTTTTGTAGAGTGCAAGAATTAAACCCCGCATCTATGATACTAACATCTTACCTCCAATCCCTTTACCAACAAGGTTGCATATCTATTGACAAATTATCTGAATTGATTATATCAATATCTGACCCAAAATAAATGGATCATGTCAATAGATTAATGGATAATTTCTTTTCAAGAGATTAAAATCGGGTTTAGTAGGAGGTGCATAAATTGATGGCAAATGAAGTGTAGTGGTTTGTTGGCGACAACCCATAAAAAGTCCGTCGCACTATTTTGGTAGTTTTACATTCGATCTTTTATATTCCAATGACTAGTTTGAAAGTAATTCAAGAATCTAGGGTCAACTTAAATATGTGGTACCCCTAAGTAGGAATATATAATTGCACCTACCGCACATTTTTCAAATGAGCTTGAAATGCGAAATGCTATGAGGAAGATTACCCATCAATATCTTGCAGGCCTTGGCAAGGTTACACTAGCACATAACTGCATCAACTCTTAAAATTAAGAGTAAATAGTAATGCTCGAAAGACAAAATACTGACTATTGAAAAAAACTAGCATGCAAAAGGATATAGATTCAATACGACTTGTTTCTTCAGATATCCAAAATACAATTTATCGATTCGTTTTGGAAAATAATTTTGTAAACCATTCAATATGTTGCTGGCCACTATGTTCCCGTCGACACGGTCCAACGAAAATTTATCAAGTTATCCCCGGAATCCAGTTAAACAAAAATTTCAATACTGATAGTTGCAGTCCAACAAAGAAAGTAGTGAAGCAGTGAAGCCTATACAGAAAGAGTTTCCTGGCTTCGATTATTGGCACATCCCCAGTTATTTCCCCTTCATCTCATATGCAAAACAAGACCTAACTAGTAATATCATCTACTATCAACATCGTAGCTAACGCAGTGACAATGGCATGATATAATTCCTGTACAGTCAGTCTCCACAAGGCAAGTACTCGTATGACCTGAGTCCACTGGATATCCATCTCTGTCAATGATCACTTTAGCTCCGCATCTCCTATCCCCGTGCTAGACCAAGCCTGACAATATGCCCATCCTTGGGTGCAATATCCTTAAGGAGCTCTACAATACACCCATCCTTTTGTGCAATAACCTTAAGAGAGCCAACAAGTGATGACTTTGTGAACTGGGAAAAACAAATGATGAATTTAGAGACCAAAGTTTCCATCAGAGAGCATCTTGAAGTTTTACCTCTCTCAAATTAAGTTTGCAAGAGCGCTGACTACCTAGTGTAGACAAAAAAAGATCAAATAATTAGATGAAAAGAAATTTTAGCACTACAAAGCATTGAAAAAGGGGCCCTAAGTACCATATTTGGGCTTGGTCATGAAAGAACTGCTTCTCTTTGAAAATCCTTTTGAATAATTTTCGCTCCACAACCTGGTCCATCCAATGGGCCAACAGCCTCCTCATCAACTAGAACGGTACTCACAGTATTGACGCCAGCAGTTTCCTGCGGAACCTGTACAATAGAAAGATACATCTTTTTGGCATTGGATAGTATGAGTAATGTTAGGGCAACTAAACTCAAGAATACAGCTTTCCCACACTTTTCTGTTCTTAACAATAGCAGAATTAATCCTCTCACGACTATTGTCAGACTTACTGACTAGTTAAGGGTTTGGTTTTTTAGCCAAGAGTATATCTTTATGGAATAAACAAACTCCTGCTTCCCCAGCATATAGATTTCCTGCAGTTTTCCATTCTTAACAATAGCAGAATTAATCCTCTCATGACTATTGTCGAACTGCTTCTTGAGAGTTATGATTCATTGACTGCAGATATAAAGATTGGGGGGAACAGCACGCACTTTTACTATCCTTTTAGGGGGCTATACAGGATGGTTTAAGAACTTAATTTTGTTACTCTGGTTGACTGCAACAATGAGACTAGAGCTTTAGGTTTTATACTGCCAAGTAGTCTCAAAAGAGCATAACAATTAGAACTTTCATAACCATTCTAAGAAATTTACTTTTTATTCTCAGCCACTAGCTGTCCATATAGCGGGTCGCTGAAGCATAGAGTAGAATGACACATCACTGATAAAACTATGTTCCTATTATCCACATTCGGGCCAGGAGAACCATACTGGAAATTAGAGTGAGTTTTCAGTACAAGAGGAAGATGCAACCAGTATATTATAGGAGGAACTGAAATGGCAATTGGTACCTCAAACATTGCTTCGATCAGTATATTCTCCAAAAGAGCTCTTAAACCTCGTGCACCAGTGTTCTTTGCCAATGCTTTCTTAGCAATTGATCTCAAGGCATTATCTGTAAACTGCAATTCAACCTGAATTTATGTGATGATAGAGGTTAGTACAACACTATGGCACCGACATGAATATTTTCAAGAGAACATTTTCATTACAACTACTGATAGATCAGCATACGTTATTCATCTGGAACATCTTCTTGTACTGCTTCCCAAGAGCATTTTTCGGCTTCATGAGAACCTAATGTACATCCAGGAAAGAGATTCCATCAACTTTGCCATAAAAGAAAAGCAAAAGTGAAGAACTTCAGTTAAAGAAATCAGCTTATTGCGGAAGCAGTATGGGTTATCCTATTGGTAACCATGCACCTGAACTAATTGGTCTTCACTCAAAGCTGATAGGCTAACCAAAACAGGAAACCTTCCAACAAACTCTGGAATAAGGCCATATGCAATGAGATCACCACTTTCTACCTGCATTGCCATTAATATAGGGCATGATATCAGACTAAAATCAACAAACCTGGGGCAGTTGCATATACATTTCGTTTTTCACTGATATAAGAAAATGGAATTAACAAATAATACTTAATTCAAATTCTTGAGTTCTTATTCAAACACTCAACAGATTGCAACAATGAGGATGCCACCACTGTATCTGTCAGTCCACCCATCCTCATGTTTGCTCGCACTGGTGCGCCAAATCCAATGGAAGAATCTTGTCGCCTGCAAAAATAATACATAAACAAAAGTTGACACTATGAACTTCCTTTCTACAAGCAATCAAATAGATAAAAAATAAAAAGGGGACCGACATTGCCCAAAGATCCTGAAAGGGCTTTACCTTTCCGAGATAGTCTTATCCAAATCAACAAAGGCCCCACCACATATAAACAGGATATCCTTTGTATCTATCTAAACATCAGCACAAGAATTTAGACATCTCAAGCATGAAAAATTACACTTCATCAAACATTTAAGATCATGTTATGAAATTTTAAGTTTTGAGTAGGAGAAACACGAGAGCACATCAAAGCCAAAAAAAAAAAAAAAACACAGGAGACTCATGCAACCAACTGGGAAGAAGCACCAAATTACCAAAGACCTTTGGGTGACTAGGGATGGCAAATTATCCCAACCAGCATATGTCCACATTGCCCGCCCCTAAATTTTTTTATTGGACTACTACTTGACAATCAATTTTCCTTTTTTTTACCTTTCCAACGATTAGAAAAACTCTGTGATGTTAAATCCAGAATAATCTTTTGAATTAAGATAAATGTGGGGGCAATATTACACGGATGGGAGCAAAATCTGAATGCCCCACGGGGTGGGGATGGGAAATCCAATCTCCACTGTCCCTTTGCCATCCCTATGGGTGATTCTCACTCCCTCATTCCACCCATTAATTAATCAACAAGAGTATCCCAGAAACACGAAGTACTAACGGATGTAAAAGAAAATTCAGTTTACCGAATGTCATCTCCAGGAAGATGTTTTCGAGCTCCTTTATCAGGAATATTCACTACCTGAGAATGACAACATAGTCCTTATGTATACATGAACTGGAAAATGTAGTCTTTGGTACCAGAAAAACAGAATAGAGAATTGCAACAACTGAAGAAGCTCATGAATGCAAAAAGAGAAGTACTTCTTTTGCTCTAATTTAAAAAGATCTATAACATTTTGAGGTGATGTATCGCAAAAGGGCATCCTAGCTCAATGTACCATAAAACCACACCACGCGTTCAAAAGGCATCCATTTGCGTGACGTGCTAAATTTCAAAAAAACTGTACAAAGTTAAAACTGAACGTTATTCCAAACTGACCCAAAGACATTAATGAGAAAACAAAAAAGATAGCATCCATTAACTTGCAAGTTACTCAAACAGGGTCTTAGATTAACATCAAATGGCAAACCAAGAAAGTACAATGACCACTGAGTCAGAACCCTCTGATTTTGAGCTACTATTGATTATTGTTCCTACAACTCAGAATTATAAAGCAATTTAGGAAACCGAAGGGATCCATACCCCTATTCCAGATTTCTGTACTCAATTAATCGAAAAGCTAAGTTGCCCTGCTCTCATGTCAATTAATCAAAAAGCTAAGTCCCCCTGCTCTCATGTAAAGAAAAATAGCACAACTCCTAACATAAATCAAAACACTAATCCAATAATTTGAAACCAAAGAAGAAAATATGTTAAACCACATACAAGAAAACCATCCGACTGTTCTCTTTGAGCTCTTTCACAGACACTGCAAAGCAAGAAGGATCAAATAAGAACTAGTACAAAGAAAGGAAACTCACGGTTCCTTCTAGCATTTTCAGTAATGCCTGTTGGACACCCTCCCCTGAAACATCTCGGCCAGTATCTACATATTCAGCCTGCACATTAGTCCCACTTAGATAAGTACAAGCTATAGATACTCTATATCTTGAACAAAAAATGAATCAGTCAGAGTACCTTCTTAGTTATTTTATCAACTTCATCTATGTAAACAATACCTTGCTGCGCTGCCTCCACATTGAAATCAGCTGCCTAAAGGCCATAACATAAGTTGGAGGTTGATAAACAAGGCATGCCATGAGCGGCAAGAAATTACTTCAAAATCGTAAACTATATTCAATTACTGTAAACATGAATGGGTGTGTATACAATGGCAGATAGCATCTCTACCCCTATGGCTAAAACCCACCTATATGGCCCATGAAACGAGACTAGCAAGACACAACAAATATTCACCTCAAATCTGGTCCTGGAATTTAGCAGGAACATGCAAATGCAACCATTAAAATTTTTTAAAAACCAGCTAGGCATTCTTGGCTTTGTAACCATGTAGCCTGTTCAGCTCTAATTTTCTTTTTACAAGTCCACCTTTCAACTTGTGGTGTTTTGAAAGGTTTTGGCCCATTACTGTTAACTTTCTTCACCCCTTATTCTCACAATATTTTCTTTTGTTTTTTGATCTTTCTCCAACACTATTTGCTAAAAGGCTAGCACCCAACTGACAGTTAGATGTTGGACTTATAACTAAGAACAAGAATATTGTTGTGAGGAAAGAAGGGCGCAGTACATTTCATGTCCTGGCTGATTTCCAATAAATCTCTAAAAAGGTCACTATTTTTGCTTAAATTACAATCACCCCTGCATAAAAAATAGGACGTCAAGAAGACTCAAGAAGGAGATTGTTGGCCCATGGAAATTGCCTAGTTGAAACTTGAATACAAAAAATCACCGCATAAAACACCTTTATGAATCTTTCAAATCACAGAATTTCCCAATGGAGTAGGGAGAACCACCAACTTAAGTGGCCTTTTATATGCATATCTTATGAGATTATGAAACCAAGGAAAGAACCTGAAAGAGATTTCTTTTTGTTTGGCAAGAGTACTTCTAAACATACCGCAAGCAGCTTATACATTATTGACTCTACGTCTTCACCAACATAACCTGCCTGGACAGAGAGAGAGAGAGAGAATCAGTTTATCTGAGTTTATCTGAGATATGCATGTAAATGATATCGGCAACAAAAAAATGACAACAAAAATTACTGGCATGCAATGCAGAACAAATTCAGGGAGGTGGTAATTGAACAGAAAGGAAGAAAACACTACGCATAGGAATCTGCATCAATAACTCTAGAGAAGTCCACTAATGACTGAGATAGCCAGTCCCATTCCTTTAGAGATCGATTCATTTAGGGGCCCTTTGCTTTGAGAAAAGTCTCCAAGTTCCTGTTTCCATTCTGTTTTGGAAACATGGGGAAACTCGTTTTGGTGGGGCATATCCTAACAAAATTCTTCTGAAAAAGCGGAGACTGGCTTTCTAAACTTAAAGCTGAAGATTGAAAACAGCATAATGTCTCCACAGTTGTCAACTCAATTGAAAATGAGCTGTTGAGCAAAAGAAAAACAAAGGCTCTGCTAATCACCTTATAGCTGATGGTTGCAAACTTTTCAAATAAATCTCTCGTTTTTACACGTTCAAGATTAGAAACACAAAACTCATTGCAAGCATCTCAAGATCTCACACGACAATCCCAGTTTTTGCAGACTTGCTCGCCCAAACTCCATGTACATGTATGTGTGATGCTGCAAAAAGCTTTTGGAATTAATTTAATAGGGAAACCTTACTCAAGGCTTTTTTCTTTTTTCATTGCCTGGAGACTATGGGCAAGGCTTTTTGGTGCATGAAACTCCAAAGAAGCTTTCCGATCCCCTCCGCACCCAACCCAATAACCCCAACGACACCCCCCCCCCCAAAAAAAAACACACACACACACACACACACACAGATATAATTAGTGATAAATTTTAGATGTTTAAAAAAAGTTGATATTGGCACAAACAAAAGAAAAATGAGTTGATACAGGTGAATAATAAAATCAAACAGAACATGATTTCACAATTTGCAGTTTTATATAGGACTCATGTACCAAACACTTTCCAAGAAAACAGAAAGTTGAAAATAATAATAATAATAATAATAACAACAACTGAACATTTTCTCCAAATGAAAGGGACTCCTGTTAAGGAAGCCAGCTGGCGATACATTGAAGACTTTCGGTTTTCTAAACGGCATATTTGAACATAGAAATGCTATCATGATAGTTAAATAGGCTTCATGTCTCATGAGCCCACACAACACCGGCCAAAAGAAAGAAAGAGAAGAATAAAAAACACCCCCAGCCCACAGAAACAAAGTACCCAAACCAGCAAAATAAAGGAAATAGAGCAGATACTGCCATAAAAGCACTTTCTAATTGCACAAAGCATATAAAGAGCCATTCCATGGACTGGAAAAGGCTTCTCTTGTCACTGCTGAACACCCAGTCAACCAAAATTTTCTCCTTGAGGAATACATGAGAACTGCTTAGGTGTTTGCAACTAAGAGCTGATGTCCAAATGATATCCAACATTTCATATGCTTCTTGAGGGTCGTGATACATAGTTTCTCCCCGTTCTATTAAGAAATTGAGTATCACTATACCAAAACATAGTTACAGCTATCCTAGTCACTTCAAAAAAATTGTCTTTCTTACCCACAATAAGAAGGCAAAGCACTTTCTGATGAACTCATTCGATCTCAAACCTTGTTAGTATTTTGAATATCACACATCATTTGAGGCATCATAATCTCTACATATACCACCATGCTGATGTTAGAAAGTACAACACTGTCCAACAGCATGAAGAACTTTCACTGAGATCAAGAAGGAGGATTCCTTGCCTCTGTCAATGTCGTGGCATCCGCAATAACAAATGGGACACTCACAACGCGAGCTAGTGTCTTTGCCAGCAACGTCTTCCCTGTCCTTAAAAGCACGGCAGAAGTAAAACAGTCCACAATCATACAAACTTATGACCCCCATCACGTCCTATAACCGCAAGACAAATATCACATATTACAAGTACTGTTCGTACCCGAGCCAGTGGGACCCAGCAACAGTATATTGCTTTTCTCTAGCTCCACAGAAACATATCGATTATCATCAGCAAAATCACCGAAAGATAACTCACCATCTGACCTGTAAAGACATCAATTGCTCAGGCCAAAATATTGATATCACATCAGCAAGACAATAATTGCGCAGAGACAAGTTTCAAAATGTAAACAAGATTTCTAACCGCACTAATCAGAGATAAATTGGAAGATCTATGAGCTATAAGGACACTAACTGACATAAATAAGGAAGAGCCGGAAAACTAACTCTGTCCTGAGCGAGGAGTGATATATCCTCTTGTAGTGGTTGTACACTGCCACAGCAAGAACCTGTTCACGGGGGAATATTGGTGATAGCAAAGACTGATTCAACTAACAAAAAGTACAGTTCCAAAATGTAATCTTCACGATGCTTATCGTGCAGCAAAAGCGTGCAAATTCTACACAAATTCGCTCGCAATTATATGAAACCAAAACAAAACAAAAGAACCCAAACATAAAGCAAGAATGGAACCTTTTTCGCCATTTCCTGCCCAACAACGAACTCGTCAAGCCCCCTGCAAATCTCCTTCGGCGTCGGCAACTTCCTCCCCAACTTCGCTCCTCCTCCCCAACCTCCGTCTTTCTCGTCCGCAACCGCCACGCCAATCTCCACCGTTTCACTGCGACCTTCGCTCTTCACACAGGAAGCATCGCGACGCCTCTCCATGTCCTTGGCAGAGACCCGGCCGATCTCGACGAAGCTCCCCTGCAATGGCTCCAGCTTGAAAGGCCTGAAGTAGAAGGCGGTCCGGCAGTGGGGGCAAAGGTGAGGGCCTGGTAGACGCCGGGCTCTCTGCCGGTAATGGAGAGGGGGCGGTTGGAGAAGAGGAGGGGCATTTGCTTCGAGCACCGAGGACAATTCACGTCTGCCCTGATATGGTCGTACCCGGTCCCGTCCCACTTGTGGCGCTTCTGGTCGCGGCGGGAGGAGAGGCGCCGATCGCGGGGGAGCTCAGCTGGTAGGAAGGTTTGGCGACGGAGGTGGCGGCGATGGCGGCGGAGAGGCGTTTGAGGGCGGCTCGGGAGCGGCGGAGGGCGGCGAACATGGCTCTCTGAGGGTGACCCCACCGAAGTGACTCGATCTAGTAGCGGGGGAGTGAATCGGTGGAGGCGGCGTCACACATCAGCGAAAGAGGATGAAGCGTTAATTGGGTTTTCTGAAAATACCCCACAATTTTCAGCCACCACATAAATAACATTTTTATTTATTTTAAAAACTATCCTTTTTACGCATTATGTGTAAATATAAAGGACCAATTTATTTTTTTCATGATTTATTTCATGTCTAACATTTTTCTCATGTTGATTTTCACCGCACAAATACTCATGAAAGAAAGACAAATTGATGGTAACATGACATTAACAGCGTGGTGACTTTTGTACCATACCGTTTTGGTGCCATAATTTCTCAAGTGATCATTTAAATGATATAATTTTTTAAAAGAAAGAAACGTTCATTAAATGATGTAGGATATTGCACTTGAATTGGAGGATTTTAAACCTTGCGAGACTATTTTAGAGCTTCGAGAGAGAACATGGTAAATGAACTTCTATAAGCATCCGTCCGAACTTTCTTCTTCACGCATTTGTTTATTTGTTTCAACATAAATTATTTTCGTAGTTATCACGATGGTACGATTCAATCCAATTCAAGACTGAGACTAAAAAGAAAAATTCAATTCGAGGCTTTAGCGACACTCATTGTGAATCATTAATCACCAAACCATAAGTAAATCTATCGGATTCTATAAGTATCAAGCAACTCAATTTTTTGTGTATATATTTACTTATCGAAATGATAGGTGATTTATTCAACAAGAAAGATGTCACATATTGTACTCTAGTAGTTACAAAATAATTAAAAACAATATGTAATACATGGAGAAACCAAAATCGACTCATCTTAAAGCTGTGAGGGGATACTTCGCTACATCAAAGGTACCGTCTCTCACAGTTGACACTATTGTCAATCTAAATCCTTCGAGCTTAGAGGTTATTCAGACAATGATTATAGGGGATACCGCATTCAAGCTTTGTATTTTTCTTTTGTGACATTGCATTCATTTGATCATCAAAGAAGCAACCAAGTGTTACTCTTTCAACATATGAAGCTGAATATATTGCATGACATACACAAGAGGATACTGCAATATGGTTGGGAAGACTGCTCCAAAAATTCATATGGAGCAGGTAAAATCGACAAAGATTTTTGTTGATAGTGTTTCTACCATTACTTTGGCAAAGAATCCAGTCTTCCATGAGCGAAGCAAGCATATCGATATTCGATATCATTCCATCCGAGAGCAAGTAAGAGAGAAAGAAATTGAAGTGTCACACTTGAAGATGGGAGATCAAGTAGCAGATATTTTTACTAAACCTCTCAAGATTGATACATTTTGAAAATTCAAGAGTTTGCTTGGAATGATTGATGGAAGAGAATTTGATTTAAGCGGGATTGTTAGAAATTAAACCAAATTTATGAATGCTATTGATACATGAACCATGACCGTTCAACTCCCAAGACTTGTCTTTATTATTGTGTAGTTTTCAAGAGTTATAATTATGTGAGTCTTTCAAAGAGTTTTTCGTATCTCAATATGTAGTTAATGCTATGTATGCACATGCATATGTTTATGTTTCTAGAGTGGATCAAGAGTCTTGTAACGAGCCTATATAAAAGCGTGCCTTATAACCATTTTGAAATAGGTAAATCGATTGTAAATACAGAATATTGAAAAGTCATCTTCGATTTTCTCCTCATTCGTGAGTGTGAGTTGAGTTGTAAGTGTCTATTGAGAAACCCACTTTCAATTTATCCCATCAATAAGGAGAAAACAGTTATAGGGAGAGAGAACCTCTAATTGATTGAGCTTGATTTTTGCGATTCAACATATTCGATTAAGGTAAGCTTGCATGATTGGGGGTTCTTGGAGCGTCAGAAGACGCCATTTTTGTGGAATCGAATCTTGACTTATTTGAATGAGTCCGGCTGAAGTTGAGAATGGCTGTTGGGACACCTAAATTTTGATTTTTCTTTTTCCACTTATATTGCAAAAAAAATGAGAATTTATTCTCACAAAAAATATTTCCTCATGATTTGTATAATTTGTGTTCTCATGCATTGCATTTTTTATTTGGACTAGCAGTGAAAAATGAGCTTAAAATTGACAAGTGGCGGACTCTAGCCTACATTGAAAATTTGGCTAAGGCTAGCATGGTGGGAGCACTAAATTTCTAAAGGGGTTTGGACCCATTTTTGAATGCTATTTAGCCTGTCTTAAGTTATTTAATCATTAAGGCTTTTAATTATTTATTTATTTAATTAATTAAAGCCCATTCCGAGCCTGAAAATGTGCGATAAACCCACATAACATGAAGAATTCGGCCAAGCCCACGCACAGCCTTATTTGGCCAAAAATTACATAGCATTTTAGGATTATTGGACTCTTTTAAGAACAGATTTTTTTAATCCGACGGTCCTCATCTAATCCTATAACCCAAGTCTAATCCTACGATCTCTAATCAATCATACTAAGACTAGGTTTAGTTTATGTTTATATAAACTAATTTAAGATTTAGGGTTAAGGGGGAACAATTTCTGCTCAGAAAACAACGTGAAAGTGGTGAGAGAGTGAGAGAAAATTTCTTCACAATTTTAGAGCTCCCCTCAAGGTGTCGTTCGTATTATTGGTGAGAATTTCTGCCCAACTAGGAGATCTTCATCTGATTCATGGTGCAACATTAGCCAAGTGTATTTGCTATCCAGTCTTGAAGCCTCCCTATTTTGCGTCATCCTCTACCAATTAGGAGTCCAATTCAGCCCCTGCTCAAGCCGAATTACTGCAACAATTCATTTGTTGATCTCTTGTTGCTCGGTGTTTAATAATTGTTGTTCGCTGCTCAATACCTCATCATTCGGCTATAAATTAAGCTCAAAACGTGTGACTTTGGACAAAATTTCCAGATTGCATGCACGCTGGAATTTGGCTTGGAAAAAGGTAAAATTTCTGAATTTTTTTTGCAATTTGTGCTTGTTTTACTTGGAGAACATGCATGTATGTTATATTGTTTTGATGAGTGTATTTGATTTGCAATTTAATCCTTTCACTATGTTGTGCTAAGAACAAAAAATTGAGTTTCTTTACTAGCAATTTCTGATTTTTTCGGATTAATTCATTTGATCATGAAATTGCTCGAATAATCTTGAGGATTGATGTAATTTGAATGGAAAAAAAATCTTTTCTCAAAGTTAAAACTTGTTGGGCATTTTTCTAAGATTAAATTGGGTTAGTTGAAAAAAGAAAAGGAATTTTTGTGAACCAAAGATTGAATTTTTGCACATGTGCCCCCTTGGTTGAATTCGATACGTCCATGGATGAGTCTTGCTTCGAATTTTATCTCATGAGTGGTTGAGTTGTCTTATCTTGTGACTTTATTGATGTTATCTCTATGTTGTGGATGAGGTTTATGAAATTAAACTTCATCTAATCTTTGAGAAAATTTGAATTGGATAACGTCGGACTTGTTGTGGATAATTCTTTGCTTTGAATGTTTATCTCTAGTATGTGAGTTGATTGGGATGTTATCTGGTAGATATCTTTATCTCTTGTAATGCTTTTTGAAGTTATTTGATTAAAGATAAGATAAGATTCGATCAAATGTTTATCCAAACTTTTGAGAATTATCTAAAACACTTTGCAAATCCTTAAAGATAATTTTCTCAAAAATTATATCGATCTTTGATTGAGAAAGTGGACCCCACTTGAGCATTTTCGGTCACCCCTCCTATTTTTCTGAAAAAATTAAATTAAATTGCTCGCTTTTGCTTTTATTTTTGTCATGTTTGCTTGATTGCTTGATTGTTATGAAGTTTGTACATCTTTAAACAAACATGCCCATAATATATGCTTCCTTTGTGCCTAGACCCTTCGGAAAATAAATTGCATGCTTTAGCCACGATCTTGTGGAATGGGACGGCAATTTAGTATAGAATTTCGTGTTCCGCCCTTTGGTAACAAGGGATGATGTTATTCTATACAATTATTCGCATACTGGCTCGAATCTCCGAGGACGTAGCGGATAAAATTCTTCTCTAGCACAGATCTTTGGGAATGAGTGAATTTATTGAAAAAAATTGAAATTAAAAGGTATATTATGGGCATTTTTGTTTATTTTTGTTCAATCTTTGCATTTTATTTGTTTGTTTCATTAAATATAAAACCCCAAAAAAATAACTCTCATTTTTTAGTTAATCATGCCAAAAGTCTGTTTTTATACCATAAATATCGTCTAATGTAAGTTGAGACTTTGAGAAATCATTTTCTTAGATTAAATTAGATAATAACCCATTTTAAGGCATGTTTTCATAATAGTCGTCATTTAATCCGAAAATAAAATAAAAAAATCATTTTTGCATATACATGGCCACTCATATCATTTTCAAAGGAAAAGTCATTCAATTCACAATCATCAATAGAAGAGGATTTTTCATGAAACTTGGTATCGAAAGGGCATTAATTTTTCCACATTAATGTAATTAAGTCTCCGAGATCATTTTCTCTGGTTCGCAAAAATAAATTAATTCTCCCGTTAATTTATTTGGGTTTCTAATCAACCTATCAAGAATGATTAGTGGCTACTCCAAACTATCTGAACATCACTATAAAACCAAAGTTGCGAATTGGTAGGGCTCGGGAGAGTTCTTATTAGGTTAGCCATTTGATAAACCTAATAATCCATTAACCTAAGGAAACTCCTCGTTTTTTTAGATCGTGATAGTTTGGCGACTCCGCTGGGGACTGATTTTTAATTTTTTTGAAAAATTAGAGGGATGCGTCGAATTTTTGATTTTTTAGAAAATTGAACTTAATTTTTTGGAAAATAATAAATGACCCTTACATTTTCGGAAAATTAAATAACTTGTGGACTTAAGCCGTTGATGTTCATGGATTACCTTTGATTGATTGGTTGTGGTTTGCTTCAATTGATTGTGAATTGTGATTGATTTTTGGATCAATTGATTGGAGTATCTCTTGAGTTCTAGTCAATTTTTGTTAATGATCATGCTAGATCGCACTTTATTTTTTGATGATTTTTTGCAGGTTTACTTCATTTTTGGCACGGAATTTATCTCTTTTCTCAAAAATGCCATGATTGAGTGAATCTTACCTGTTGTGCATGATTCATGACATTGCATCGGACCTTTAAATGTTAGATGAGCCTAGGATGGTGTCTAGGCAAGACTCTGCTTGGCCTCAGGATGAAGGAATGGATGACCTTACCCTAGACCCCGACTATGTTAAGAATTCCCCGCTCTGGCCTGAATCTACGGGCATGAGAGGAATTCTTAACATCCCCCAGCTTAAGAGGTGCTGAATAAGACCTAAATCATTAGGTACGATTCACCCTCTGAAGCTTTTAAAAAAAGACTCCGCTAATAAAGTATGCATGATCATCATTCCGCTTGTCTCTGAACTCATGATCTTTGACTATTGTACATATGCTCTTTTTTGTACTTAATTCGAGTAGGTCCATAGCTATTAGGCGCGTTGTTATTTTGATTTATCACTTCATGGGGCACGACAACATTCATACTGTTGAGGTGACTAAGGATGATTTGGTCGACTGGCTTACTCAATTGGATCAAATCGCACACGAGTATGTAGAGAATAGGCTAGGAAAACTCATTTTATTGCTGGATATTAATGTCCGCACTAGGATCATTCATGCTTTGGCTCATTGTGGGTTCCTCAGACAGCCACTTTCCTACTTGGTAAGCATGAGCTCACCCCTAAGTCCCTAGACTCTGAGCTCATTGTCCCATACTGAAGGAGGATGCCTCTGGAATTTAGCTGAGTTCTTAAAAGTCGAAATTTCAGTCATTCAGAGAGTTTTGAAATCAAATTATGGACATTGCTCCTTTTCCTTCTTGATTGACTGTTTCAACAAAGCCGAATCGTTACAAAAGGGAAAAATCTTTTTATTGGCTTTCTTTGGGTTGATAATGTTTCCTCATCATAAGAACTTATCAATCCACACATAGCGCACTTTACTCAACACATTTGTGAGGAAAAGAATTTTGTGAATGCAATTCTAGCTAAAACTTTTATTTCCCTAAATAAATATAAGCAAAGCAAAGCTAAGGTCCTACGAGCCCCAGCTGAGCTTCTGCAAGTCTAGTTCCTTTATCACATTAAAGAGTGTCAGGGGCTTGTGCCGACCAACATGCTTAGAAATTTTGCCCATCCGTTGGTCATTTTAAGAATAAACAAAATGAGTGTCTGGATTATCAATTTTTTGAATGGCTAAAACTCATGAGGCATCCATCCGCCAAGTCCTCCAATGGCACACTAGCTAGTTCCAATGCAAGGAAGCTCATCTCACCTTTGGCCGAGTTGGATTTGTTCCTTTGCTGGGTTTCACTGGGATAGCAGAATACTACCCACCCCGCATCATCCGACAGTTTGGTTGTGTGCAGAACATGCCTCTGCCTCTCCCAGCTAAGCAGGTTCATCTGAACTTTAGAATCTTATTCCAGAGCACGAAGAGACGGTTATCTCCACTCGTTATCTATGGGCGGCTTGCTAGCCAACCAAGCTTAGTTTCCCGAGGAAGCCATTGGAGCCTGCTAAGGAGGCTTACTGGTCTACTAAGGAATACTGTTTAAAGCACTCCATTCCCGAAGCCGTCCGAAGCTTCCTGATATCACTCCATACCGGTACGTCAACAATGAACTCAGATGCTTGCTAGCCGAGGCATACGAGGAGATTACCATGGTGAAGAGGCCCTCAAGAGGTCAAAGACCCAAGCCATTACCAGAACAAGAGATTGAAGGATGGAGCCGGGCCCTTGAAGTGTTAGGCTTTTGTGTTTAAGTTGATCGAGTTATGTCTTTTCAATTCTAAGTTGCTGGACTAGACATTTATATTACAAGTTCATGAGTTTGTAGTACTTTCTGCTAATTTAAGTCTGATGAAGGATTTTGTCTCTAGTCAACCTTGCTGTAATGCAAGAATTTTCAAATTTTTTCAGTCCAAATATGGAATGACTTGTCTTCATAAGAAATGTTTGGAAGATCATGTTCTATCTTGACAATAATTTTGAGATCAATCCAGTACGTTTGGAATTAATGGTAAGGTAAAAGCACTGTGAAATTTCACAATTTTCGACATCACTCCCACCTCGCCATTTATTGCCAGTAAACGAGCCCTTTTGAATGAAGTCAATGAAAGTTGGAGATGCGATTTGAACTAGTGGCCTAAAAATTTTGGGACATTAATTCGCATTTTTAATGGGCCATTCGTTCTTTAGATAGAAACCGGACAAAATAGTTTTCTAGACAAAATTTTTTCAAAGATGTATTAAACTATATTGATCTATGCACTTTTAGCCTCGGCACAAAACACGAAAGTTGTTCATATTTGTTTCAGCTACATGCTCACAATTTTGACAATGTTTCAATCATTCCATGATTTTTTACTAAAATCCGACGGAACTGAAATTTTCTTGAGTCACGGTCGTGAGTCAAGTCAGGTCATGTGAGTTAGTTTGGTGTAGAGCCATGGATCGATTCATCATCTCTCTTCATTATATTAATCATGTTGATACCTTTTGTAGGTAATTCATCATGGATCCCCCACACCCTCACAATACTCGATCGGTAGTCAGAAAAATGGCCAATCAAGCTGAGATCGCGGCCATGGTGGAGGAGAAATTAAAGGAGCATATAAGTACTAGAAATGATCGGATGACCGCTTTAATGACTCAGGTGGAAATTTAATGGTCAAGCAACAGCAGGTCAGTTCTAGTCTCAGACAGGAACTCTAGCCCTGACTCGCCAAGGTCTCCGTTCTGACAAAACTCACATGATGAATAATGAACCCACAATATCTTTGGATGATACCATTCTAACAGACACCGACATGCCTCCTATGACGCGGCTCCTCAACCTATTCTCAATGCTTCTCCAACCCTAAATGATGAAAATGCCAAGCTCATAGCAAGGCTCGAACAAAGGATACGTAATGTTGAAGGGACCCAAAACGTTCCCCCGATCGACTTGTCGGTGTACACCAAGGTGCAAGTGCTAGAGAAGTTTAAGATGCTGACCTTTGAGAAGTATGATGGTACATCTAACCCTCTGTAACACATTGAAATGTTGCAAGGTCTCATGAATAAATATGTTTCAAATGGATCCCTAATGGCCAAACCTTCCAGGCAAGTTTGAAGGATGCTGCAAAGAGAGATGGTACACTAATAACCAGATCAACCGAAAAGATTCATAGGAGGAGGTGGCCAATACCTTTATTCAGCATTTCAAATTTA
The DNA here is from genome assembly GCA_019149425.1 of Psidium friedrichsthalianum. NCBI lineage: Eukaryota > Viridiplantae > Streptophyta > Magnoliopsida > Myrtales > Myrtaceae > Psidium > Psidium friedrichsthalianum. The sequence goes on from JAGVVM010001804.1 coordinate 33,550, forward strand.
ATCTCGACATCACCATTACTCGTGAAAATCTAGAACGGGCTGAATTGAAAAGGGGTGAACCCTTAAAGAATATGCCACCCGTTGGAGGAGCATGGCGTTCCAGGTCATGCTTGAGCCTCCTCAGCATGATCTAATGAAGTTGTTTGCATCCACACTTCCGTAGTCGATTCGTTCGAGGATACTAGTAACGGCTGTTCAATCCTTTAGCCACTTGGTTGCCATGAGCGAAGAAATTGAGTCTGGGCTCAAGAAGGATGGTATGGAGATTCGAGCTCGTCTGGTAAAAGATTTTTTTAGCAAGAAGGACAAGGAGTCGGCCCCTGAAGTAAACATGACTTATGACTAGAAACCTCCAGTTCAGACACATAAAGTACAAGTTCTAATCGACAGGCGGCCAACTTTGGTTCACAAGATGAGGGAAAATATCAGCGAAGGAGTCATCAATTTTCACCTCTTCCTGGAACTCCATCCAAGTATTGGCTGTGTTATGTAAGAAGGAGCTTCTGACTATCGAGTCGTTGCGACCTGGTTATGCACTTTTCCAAAATATAGCCCGTCGAAGAAATGTGATTATCATCGGGAGGAGCTTGGGTATGACATAGATGATTGTTTAGTACTCAAGAATCGTATTCAGACTTACTTGAATATGGGGCATTTCCTTCCAAACAAATAGCCAACCGAATGTGCAGAGTAACCCGCTTCCGAATCATTCGGGCAATATTTGAAGAATCATTGGTATGGATAGGCATAGACCCATATGAGTAACATACTTATGTTTTTGCTTTTCTCCTGTGCGGGAACCTTTATTGCTTGCTAGGACTTTTCATTCTAATTAGGATTTTCCTTTCAATAAGATGTAATTTTTTTGATTCGTAATCAATAAATTACAGAAGTTTTTTTAATCATTTTTGGAATTTTTTTTTTAGAATCCTAAACCAACCCAATAACGATAACCAACAATTAAAAATTATTTGCTTTGGGTTGGAGCTCGCGTGATTTTATTCTTCAGAGTTTACCTAGAAAAGAGCACGATTTATTTGCTTTGGGTTGAAACTTATCTCACTGTCGACGAGCTTAGAGAGTGGAGTGGGTAAGCCACATAAGCAAGTATCTTTGCTATTCTATGTGGTTTTCCACTCCATAGGGACGAGGTCAATCATAGCCCTTTACAGCATCGAGATTTTCTTGCCGAGATTGCATTCGCACGATTGCGGAATCGGTATTGTCGTAAGCGAAGCGGCGAATGGAGCACTGTCGACCCATTTACATAATTGTTCCAAGCAATAACCTTTAACAAGGTGGCCTTCTCTTTCATAGGAATCGCCTTGCTAGCGTGGGTGACATTCTATGTATACCTCCACGAGACAAAGGAGAGGAGAATGGAGGCGCAAGAAGACACGAAAAACAGGTGCTAAAAAATCCTACTACCCTAAGGTTCGCAGCACTAAGCTTCCCTATAAATCCAGTGATAGGGTCATTTGCGTTCTTATACTGTTGTCCATGCAGTTGAGGACAGGAACTCAACGTTGGTTCTTTCTTTTGTTGACATTACATAAATGCTCTCTATAGAGGTCCAGAAAGTTTGTATCAAATTTACCTGACGAGGTACAGCTTCCGTCTCAAAGTGTTTTCCTCTTTGGTTTCAACAGACGCGAGAAAGAGGGAGAGAGAGGGGAAGAAGAAGAAGAAGAAGAAGAAGAAGAAGAAGAAGAAGAAGATGATGATGATACAGATGCGAGAGAGAGGGGAGATTGGTGTTAGAGGCTCAAGCATTAGGTTGCTATATTTTTCCTATTTTGCCCAAGGTCAATAAATGCTAAGAATTATGCTCTTCTTTTTTAACAAAAGAAATTTTGAATAACATCGAAAGTGCTCAGAGGAATATGGGAGATCAGCCGTCATTCTCTCTCTCTCTTAAATGTTAATTTAAGAAGAGACAGACACATGCAACAAAAACGGTGGACGATTGCATATAATTTTCTTTGATTAAGAAAGACATTACCTTTTACCAATGAGTCCACCTTTGCGAATGTAGTAAGAAGAGGAAATAACTTCCGAATATTTTTGTTCCGTTACATGACTTCTCGGTCAACAGAGATTAGCCGTGTGGTCCTGCTTTCTTATTCTAATTTCAGTCCAGGTTTTCGTTCCCTGTCCTTCTCTCTCTCTCTCTCTCTCTCTTGTTGGGGGAGTACGTGGATGGATTAATGATGAGGCAATTCCGACTTAGTGTTGAATTTTTTTGGTTGATCTTTTTCTTTATAATTAAATCGTGTTGCGGTAACATGTCGAAGAAATATTACTATTAAGCTCGCAACGGTCGATTATTTCATAAAAATTTATGTGAAAAATATATCAGCAATTCGGGATAATTTAAGTCACACAGAGTGTCATGCCTAAGTTCCACTTTCCAACGAAATTATTTGCTTTGGGTTGGAGCTCGAGCGATTTTATTCTTCTGAGTTTTACCTATAAAGAGCACGATTTTATTTGTTTGGGTTGGAACTTATCTCACGTCGACGAGTTTAGAGAGTGGAGTGGGTAAGCCACACAAGCAAGTATCTTTGCTATTCTATGTGGTTTTCCACTCCAAAGGGACGAGGTCAATCATAGCCCTTCATAGCATCGAGATTTTCTTGACGAGGTTGCATTCGCACGAATGCGGAATCAGTATTGTCGTAAGCGAAGCGGCGAATGGACCACTGTCGACCCAATTTACATTATTGTTCAAGCAATAACCTTTAAAAAGGTGGCCTTCTCTTTCATAGGAATCGCGTTGCTAGCGTGGGTGACATTCTATGTATACCTCCACGAGACAAGGGAGAGGAGAATGGAGGACATGGGATATTTGTTTGGGAGAGGACGGAATTGGAGATCGACAGCGATTAAGATGGAGAAACGAAGGTTGGTAACAGCTAAGGGCGGGTAGCACCACAGAATCCCCTAGTGGCTCACGAAGCAAGACGGCCTTGGTGACACGTAGCGCATCATCATTGCGATCATTGATTCAGAGGTGGCTAGATAGATGATCACCGAGATTAAGAATGCAGCCGGTATCCCTCGAGAGTGTGATGAAGATAATATCTAGGTCACCAAGGAAAGAGGCCAAATAACTGACCATCGAGATTAAAGAGGCTACCGGCATCCCTCAAGAGTGTGATAATGACAATGTCCAGGTCACTAGGGAAGGCAGGTGGTAGATCTCTTCAACATCAGGTCCGTCAAATACATGGCCTACTTAAGCGCTAGGATGTATTTGGTCCGATAGAAATTTGGAGAAGAGATACTTTTCCTCTACAATGCCAAGATTTTCGAAGCGATTATCTTATTGCACAACCTGAAGCTTCTCTTGTTCATAGCTACGAATTTTGAGGAGATAATTTTCAAGCGTTGGCTGAGTGCACTCAACGTGCACAATGCGTGCACGTGATAGTGGAAAGAGAGAATGTGCGTGATAAGGAAGAGGAAAATTGGGACAAAGAAATAACAGTTGCAATTGAGCGTGAAAAGGAAAGAAAAATGAGGCTAGCCCATAGGAGAAAAGGCCTAACTTAGCATGGAAGGCTCCCTTCTCCATATCTCTTGGCAACGGTAATGTGACTTGATTTTTCCGTCTTATGGTGCCAAACCAAAACAAATAAATCTCAACTGTCTAAAGATCAATGTCCATAAAAGAATTGCCAAAAGGCTACATTTCTGTCAGGTTTACCCCACACCACACAACGGTTATAGCATGATTTGTCGATGCAATTGTAACATGTTCTTGTGATAGTAGCAGGTGCAAGAAGACACGGAAAACAGGTGCTAAAAAATCCTACTACCGCAAGGTCCCTAGCACTTAGCTTCTCTATACATCTAGTGATAGAGTCATTTGCATTCTTATACTGTTATTCATGCAGTTGAGGATAGGAACCCAATGTTCGTTCTTTCTTTTGATGACATTACATGAACGCTCTATATGGAGGTCCAGAAAGTTTGTATGATATTTACTCGACGAGGTACATCTTCCGTCTCAAAATGTTTTTCTCTTTGGTGTCAACAGACGCGAGAGAGAGAGGGAGGAGGAGGAAGAAGAAGAAGAAGAAGAAGAAGAAGAAGAAGATGATGATGATGATGATGATGATGATGATGCAGATGCAAGAGAGAGAGAAGGTTGGTGTCATAGTAGCAGGCGCAAGAAGACACGAAAACAGGTGCTAAAAAATCCTACTACCCCAAGGTCCCCAGCACTAAGCTTCCCTATAAATCCAGTGATAGGGTCATTTGCGTTCTTATACTGTTGTCCATGCAGTTGAGGACAGGAACTCAACGTTCGTTCTTTCTTTTGTTGACATTACATGAATGCTCTCTATAGAGGTCTATAAAGTTTGTATGAAATTTACCTGACGAGGTACAGCTTCCGTCTCAAAGTGTTTTTCTCTTTGGTTTCAACAGACGCGAGAGAGAGGGAGAGAGGGGAAGAAGAAGAAGGAAGAAGAAGAAGAAGAAGATGATGATGATGATGATGATACAGATGCGAGAGAGAGGGGGATTGGTGTTAGAGGCTCAAGCATTAGGTTGCTATATTTTTCCTATTTTGCCCAAGGTCAATAAACGCTAAGAATTATCCTCTTCTCTTTGAATAACATCGAAAGTTAAGGAATATGGAGATTTTCTCTCTCTCTCTTAATGTTAAGAAGAGACAGACAAATGCAACAAAAACGGTGGACGATTGCATATAATTTTCTTTGATTAAGAAAAGATATTACCTTTTACCAATGAGTCCACCTTTGCGAATGTAGTAAGAAGAGGAAATAACTTCCGAATATTTTTGTTCCGTTACATGACTTCTCGGTCAACAGAGATTAGCCGTGTGGTCCTGCTCTCTTATTCTAATTTCAGTCCAGGTTTTCGTTCCCTGTCCTTCTCTCTCTCTCTCTCTCTCTCTCTCTCTCTCTCTCTCTCTCTCTCTGGGGAGTACGTGGATGGATTAATGACGAGGCGATTCCGACTGAGTGTTGAATTTTTTTGGTTGATCTTTTTCTTTATAATTAAATCGTGTTGCGGTAACATGTCGAAGAAATATTACTATTAAGCTCGCAACGGTCGATTATTTCCTAAAAATTATGTGAAAAATATATCAGCAATTCGGGATAATTTAAGTCACACAGAGTGTCATGCCTAAGTTCCACTTTCCAACGAAATTATTTGCTTTGGGTTGGAGCTCGGGCGATTTTATTCTTCTGAGTTTTACCTATAAAAGAGCACGATTTTATTTGTTTTGGGTTGGAACTTATCTCACCGTCGACGAGCTTAGAGAGTGGAGTGGGTAAGCCACACAAGCAAGTATCTTTGCTATTCTATGTGGTTTTCCACTCCAAGGGACGAGGTCAATCATAGCCCTTTATAGCATCGAGATTTTCTTGCCGAGGTTGCATTCGCACGAATGCGGAATCAGTATTGTCGTAAGCGAAGCGGCGAATGGAGCACTGTCGACCCAATTTACATTATTGTTCCAAGCAATAACCTTTAACAAGGTGGCCTTCTCTTTCATAGGAATCGCGTTGCTAGCGTGGGTGACATTCTATGTATACCTCCACGAGACAAGGGGGAGGAGAATGGAGGACATGGGATATTTGTTTGGGAGAGGAAGGAATTGGAGGTCGACAGCGATTAAGATGGAGAAACGAAGGTTGGTAACAGCTAGGGGCGGGTAGCACCACAGAATCCCCTAGTGGCTCATGAAGCAAGACCGCCTTGGTGACGCGTAGCGCATCATCATTGGGATCATTGATTCAGAGGTGGCTAGATAGCTGATCACCGAGATTAAGAATGCAGCCGGTATCCCTCGAGAGTGTGATGAAGATAATATCGAGGTCACTAAGGAAGAGGCCAAATAACTGACCATCGAGATTAAAGAGGCTATCGGCATCCCTCAAGAGTGTGATAATCACAATGTCCAGGTCACTAGGGAAGGCAGGTGGCTAGATCTCTTCGACATCAGGTCCGTCAAATACATGGCCTACTTAAGCGCTAGGATGTATTTGGTCCGATAGAAATTTGGAGAAGAGATACTTTTCCTCTACAATGCCAAGATTTTCGAAGCGATTATCTTATTGCACACCTGAAGCTTCTCTTGTTCATAGCTACGAATTTTGAGGAGATAATTTTCAAGCGTTGGCTGAGTGCACTCAACGTGCACTATGCGTGCACGTGATAGTGGAAAGAGAGAATGTGCGTGATAAGGAAGAGGAAAATTGGGACAAAGAAATAACAGTTGCAATTGAGCGTGAAAAGGAAAGAAAAATGAGGCTAGCCCATAGGAGAAAAGGCCTAACTTAGCATGGAAGGCTCCCTTCTCCATATCTCTTGGCAACGGTAATGTGACTTGATTTTTCCGTCTTATGGTGCCAAACCAAAACAAATAAATCTCAACTGTCTAAAGATCAATGTCCATAAAAGAATTGCCAAAAAGGCTACATTTCTGTCAGGTTTACCCCACACCACACAACGGTTATAGCATGATTTGTCGATGCAATTGTAACATGTTCTTGTGATAGTAGCAGGTGCAAGAAGACACGGAAAACAGGTGCTAAAAAATCCTACTACCGCAAGGTCCCTAGCACTTAGCTTCTCTATACATCTAGTGATAGAGTCATTTGCATTCTTATACTGTTATTCATGCAGTTGAGGATAGGAACCCAATGTTCGTTCTTTCTTTTGATGACATTACATGAACGCTCTATATGGAGGTCCAGAAAGTTTGTATGATATTTACTCGACGAGGTACATCTTCCGTCTCAAAATGTTTTTCTCTTTGGTGTCAACAGACGCGAGAGAGAGGAGGAGGAGGAGGAAGAAGAAGAAGAAGAAGAAGAAGAAGAAGATGATGATGATGATGATGCAGATGCAAGAGAGAGAGAAGGTTGGTGTCATAGTAGCAGGCGCAAGAAGACACGAAAAACAGGTGCTAAAAAATCCTACTACCCCAAGGTCCCCAGCACTAAGCTTCCCTATAAATCCAGTGATAGGGCATTTGCGTTCTTATACTGTTGTCCATGCAGTTGAGGACAGGAACTCAACGTTCGTTCTTTCTTTTGTTGACATTACATGAATGCTCTCTATATAGAGGTACAGTTTCCCGTCTCAAAAGTGTTTCCTCTTTGGTTTCAACAGACGCGAGAGAGAGGGAGAGAGAGGGGAAGAAGAAAGAAGAAGAAGATGATGATGATGATGATACAGATGCGAGAGAGAGGGGGGATTGGTGTTAGAGGCTCAAGCATTAGGTTGCTATATTTTTCCTATTTTGCTTAAGGTCAATAAACGCTAAGAATTATCTTCTTTTTTACAAAAGAAATTTTGAATAACATCTAAAGTGCTCACAGGAATATGGGAGATCAGCCGTCATTCTGTCTCTCTCTTAAATGTTAATTTAAGAAGAGACAAACACATGCAATAAAACGGTGGACGATTGCATATAATTTTCTTTGATTAAGAAAAGATATTACCTTTACCAATGAGTCCTCCTTTGCGAATGTAGTAAGAAGAGGAAAATAACTTCCGAATATTTTTGTTCCGTTACATGACTTCTCGGTCTACAGAGATTACCCGTGTGGTCCTGCTCTCTTATTCTAATTTCAGTCCAGGTTTTCGTTCCCTGTCCCTCTCTCTCTCCTCTCTCTCTCTCCTCTCTCTCTCTATGGGGAGTACTGGATGGATTAAGACGAGGGGAATTCCGACTGAGTGTTAATTTTTTTTTGTTGATCTTTTTCTTTATAATTAATCGTGTTGGGCAGTAACATGTCGCAGAAAGATTACATTAAGCTCGCAATGGTCATTATTTTCCTAAAAATTTTATGTTGAAAAATATATCAGCAATTCGGGATAATTTAAGTCACATAGAGTGTCATGCACTAAGTTCCACTTTCCAACGAAAATTATTTGCTTTGGGGGGTTGGAGCTCGGGCGATTTTTATTTCCTTCTGAGTTTTTACCTATAAAAGACACGTTTTATTTTGATTTGAGTTGAAACTTTTCTCACACCGCCGTCGACGAGCTTAGAGAGTGGAGTGGGTAAGCCCACATAAGCAGTATCTTTGCTATTCTATGTGCCCCCTTTTAGTGTGGGTGGTCTTCTCGCCGGACGTGCTGCGTGAGACTGCCCTGGTCCTAATAGTCCTGTGTGAGACGCCTATTGTGTCATGCGGCGTCTCTATCTCTCGGAGCTCTTCTGTGTTCCTCTTTCATGTTTGCTCCACGCCGTCCGCTCCCCGGTCGCGCTGCTTGATTCTTGTCCTACATTTGTCTCGCGGGGTCTGCTTTCTCTTTACCGTATTCCTCCCTTTTCCTGTTGCTCGTATTCAGATCGCGTCTCTGCTTCGCACCTCTCTTGCTCTATTTTCTTCTTTTCCTCTTTTGTCTTGTCGCCTGGACGCTCTTCGCGTGACTCTGCGCTCCTTATATGGGCAGCGAGGTTTCTTCTTCGCTCTGCTCCCTTCCGCCCTTGTAGTCTCGCTCTCTGTCATCTCTATGTGTCTAGGTTCGGTCATCGTTCCAAGTCTGGCTGTTTAGTCGCCTGTTGAAGCAAGACCGCCTTGGTTATGCGTAGCGCATCATCATTGGGATCATTGATTCAGAGTGGCTAGACAGCTGATCACCGAGATTAAGAATGCAGCCGGTATCCCTCGAGAGTGTGATGAAGATAATATCGAGTCACCAAGGAAAGAGGCCAATAACTGACCATCGATATACAGAGGCTATCGGCATCCCTCAAGAGTGTGATAATCACATTGTCCAAGTCATTAGGGAAGGCAGGTGGCTAGATCTCTTCGACATCAGGTCCGTCAATACATGGCCTACTTAAGTGCTAGGATGTATTTGGTCCGATAGAAATTTGGAGAAGAGATCTTTTCCTCTACAATCCAAGATTTTCGAAGCGATTATCTTATTGCACAACCTGAAGCTTGTCTTGTTCATAGCTACGAATTTTGAAGAGATAACTTTTCAAGCGTTGGCTGAGTGCACTTAACTGCACTAACGCGTGCACGTGATAGTGGAAAAGAGAGAATGTGCGTGATAAGGAAGAGGAAAATTGGGACAAAGAAATAATAGTTGGCAATTGAGCGGTGAAAAGTGAAAGAAAATGAGCAGCCCATAGAAGCAAAAAGGGCTAGACTTAGCTGTGGTAACGCTAGATCCGAACCGTTTATTGCTTTAAGGGTGTGGTGGGTTCAATGTTCTCAACCATCGCACCCTTCTTGACTACGTCACATATTATGTCTTTTCCAAGTTGAGAGGGTCACCTCGGTGATCCGGTTATCTTCGGGACGCACATTTCCCGTTAGCCTTGATCGTCATTGGGTTCATCCAAGCAAGGCCACCTAAGCGACACGCAAGCGCGCACGTAGGGATCGTTGATTTCGGCGAATGGATGCCAAACTACGAGTTTCCGAGATGAAGGGAGTCTCCCCACATCCTCAAGAGTGTAACAAAATATGTGTTCTATGTTTTGTAGGTAAGGAATGCTAGATCTCTTCGGAAATCAGGTCCTTCGAGATAGCATGGTCTACTTGAGGGCGATGTTTGTATTTGTCAAAAGAGTATTTTATAGGTGATTTTGTGATCTCATCCTCTCAATTCGCACGAACTGAACTTCCTCTTTCCATCTGGAAGCGGTGATTTTGAGAAGGACAAGTCGTCATGATAATCCCAATCTTACTAATTAGTGAGTCGAAGGGAAAAGGAGAAAGAGGGGAAAGAAAGGGGGGGTTGGGAAATAGTTTGTTGTGTCTCAGTTGTGTAGGCCAAGGCGGCTGAAGCTATTCGAATGGTTTCGCTATGGAGACTTATTTCCCTGACGGCATTAGGAGAGTGGAGTGGGTGAGCCACCGATGATCAAGTATGCTTTGACTATTATATGTGCTTTCCACTCATAAAGAGACGAGAAAGTTAATCCTACCATTTATAGCATCGAGATTTTGCTTAGGCAGGAGGTTGTGCATTAGCATGAGTGCGGGATAATCAGTATTCATTGTAAAGCGAGAGTCGTGAGCGACATAGGAGCATTTGTCGAACCCAAAGAATTAGGAAACACGATATTATGATAACCAGAGTCAATAACCTTTATGATCAGGAGTGATAGTGCCTTCATTGTTTT